>JAHQIW010004686.1:0-126781 GCA_019055375.1 Parelaphostrongylus tenuis
GAGTACCCAGCCCCCACGTTTCAGAGCCTGGCAAGCTACACGTTGGGTATCAAAAATGCCAAAAACAGTAACAAATATGGGCCTCATTCCCTGACCCCGAAAGAGCCCCTGGTACGGCAGCGCCAGGTAGGACGAGTACGGAGAGGCTGCTAAAATCTCAGGGCCGAACTAGGCTGCCAAGATCGAAACGGACTAAAATGACGATCTGTACCTACAATGCAAGAACCCTTGCTCAACAATCCGCTGTAGAAGATCTGTTGATTCAAGCAAGAAGAATAAGGTACGACGTCATTGGCCTGGCTGAGACGAGAAGGCGCCATCCTTTTCACGCTGTCTATGACACCGGAGAAGAACTGTTCCTTGGAACATGCGATCGCAGAGGTGTCGGTGGCGTTGGCGTCCTCGTCAAATCGAATTTGACCGTGAACATTGATTCGTTCGAACAACTAACAACCCGCATCGGACGATTACGGTTGAAACGATGTGGTTCTATGCCGGCTTTGACCATCTTCGTTGCTTACGCACCAACATCAAGCTATGACGAAGACGAAGTCGAAGCGTTCTATATGGACCTCGAAAAATTCTTCAGAGAAGATCATACATTCTTCAAGGTCATTGTCGGAGATTTTAACGCAAAATTGGACCTAGAAGAACGTCTGAAGAACGTCACATAGGGACCCACGGACTAGAATGGAATGAACAGGGTGAGAGGCTATCCGAGTTTATCATGACGACCCAAACCATCCATGGTAACTCGCAATTCCAAAAGCCTCTCTCTCAGCGATGGACGTGGGAGTCTCCCAATGGAGAGTACCATAACGAAATAGATCACATCATAGTAAATCGAAGGTTTTGCCTGACCGACGTCGCTGTTGTTCCCAAGTTCTACACGGGATCAGACCATCGCCTCCTTCGCGCAACGTTCCGATTTTCGAGGAGAGGAGAGAAAGCCGCTAAATTCAAACAACGAAGTCCCAGAACTACCATAAACTGGGATGTATTCAAATCATTAGTCGGCTCTTGGGAAGATACCGTTGTCGACAACATCGACGAAGAATACGATCGACTCGTTGAATATCTTCACGTTGGCGCTAAAAAAGCCGAGAGTCCTAAGGTCACGAAGAGACGCTTGTCTCCGCAGACACTCGAGCTGATACGTCAACGTGGAATCGCACGAGCTGCAGGCAACCGAAACCTTACGTCCGAACTTGCGAAACGATGCAGAGAAGCGATAAAAGAAGACCTTAAAGAGAGAAGAGCAGCAGTTATGGCAGAAGCTGCAGAAGCTGGGAAGAGCATTCGCAAAGCCCAGCGAGGCTTCGCCAACTATAAGACCAAGATGATTGCACTCCGATACCCTGACGGGACACTTACAGCTTCCAGAAGGGCTATGGAGAAAATCATCCACCAGTACTACTCGGATCTCTTCGCTAGCCATGTTCTCTTACCGTCATATAAATTGAAAGAGGACGAATATGTCGTTCCACCGTCCTTCCTTCCGAAATCCGACATGCTATATCGTCGGTGAAAAACAGAACAACACCCGGTCCAGACAGGATTAGACCAGAACACCTGAAGAACCTGCCGCCAGTTCTCATCAACACCCTGGCTCGGCTCTTCACTCGCTACCTGTCAGAATGCAAGGTCCCTATTCAATGGAAAACCAGCAAGACCGTATTGTTGTTCAAAAAGGGAGACCTTCACGACATAGGCAATTATCGCCCAATCTGCTTGCTGTCCGTTGTCTATAAACTCTTTACTCGAGTCATCCTGAACAGGATTGACAGAACACTGGACGAAGGACAGCCATGCGAACAAGCAGGGTTCAGAAAAGGATTTAGTACCATGGACCACATCCACACGATCACAAGACTCATTGAAGTTTCGCGAGAGTACAAACAACCACTCTGTCTCACTTTTATCGATCTGAAGAAAGCCTTTGATTCAGTGGAAACAGAAGCGGTTATAGAGGCTCTGGATAACCAGGGCGTCCCTACTCGGTACATAATGATCCTTCGTGAGCTTTATAAAGATTTCACGACCAGAATATCTCCATTCTACAACAATATCACCATTGACGTAAGAAGAGGGGTTCGACAAGGCGATACAATATCGCCAAAACTATTCACTGCCACCCTACAAAACGTCATGCGAACATTAGAATGGGACGAAATGGGAGTGAAAATTGACGGTCGACAATTAAACCATCTTCGCTTTGCTGACGATATCGTTCTCATAACACCAAACATCAGCCAAGCGGAACGAATGTTGACTGATTTCGATAACGCCTGTGGAAAGATCGGTCTTCAACTGAATCTAACGAAAACAATGTTCATGAGGAACGGATGGGTTTCTAATGCCCCATTCACGCTCAACGGAACGACAATTTCCGAATGCTCCAGTTACATCTATCTAGGTCGTGAAATCAACATGATGAACGACCTAGCCCCAGAGTTGAGCAGGAGGAAACGAGCGGCTTGGGGAACGTTTAAGAGCATCGAAGATGTAGTGAAGAGGACAAAGAACATCCGACTCCGTGCCCACCTTTTCGACTCGACAATTATCCCTGCCCTAACGTATGCAGCAGAAACCTGGTCGCTACGTAAGCAGGATGAAAGATCACTTGCCGTTATCGAACGCGCAGTCGAAAGGTCGATGCTAGGAGTATCTCCGTATTTCGCAAATGAGACAAAGGATCCGAACTTCCGACCTACGTCAACGATCGAAAATCAGAGACGCCGTTCTACACGCCAGGATATCGAAAATAAGGTGGGCCGGACACGTGATGCGCTTCAACGACAACCGATGGACGAGAGCCGTTACCGACTGGATTCCTCGGGACGTCAAGCGCTCTAAAGGAAGACCACTGACCCGTTGGTCCGATTTCTTCACGAAAGCGATGGAAGAAAGATATGATGCTCAGCGAATTCCTAGAGCAAGGAGGACCCACTGGGCTACTCTTGCACGCGATAGGGAAAAATGGAAGAGTTGCTGGTACCCGCTCGAGTCACTCGACGATCAACGGGACGACAGGTGATTCCCTTACAGGGGATTGTTTGGCTGAACCGAAAGCCGCCGTGCTACTTGATGAGGCCGGAAGGCCGGAACCTACGTCTAGCAAATGCCATAACAGACCTCACGAAAGGCCTAAATTATGCTGTATGGATGTTAAGAATTTGTATTTTACCGCTAATGAAGGAGTGTTGTGATGTCACAGTAATATACGAAAGTGGTGAACGATATGCAAAACTTTGAACCTCAGGCGGTAGATGGATTTATTTTTACCCATACGGGACGTGCACCATCACTACAATCAACTCCAAGCCCCTTGTCGTGTAGTATCCATCTCAGTTACTTCAATTGTAGGACTTTCGCGACTCATTCTATATTCATTATATAGCTAAACAGAAGCAGGTCGAAACAGAAGAAGTGAGGTCAAAAAGCGTTCTCTCCTCTTAATTACCAAAGAAAAAACTTTTTTTTGAACATATATTGTCACCGATAGATTACTCAAAAACTGAATTTATTATAATTCTTGTGATGTGACAACGATTGTTCTGTCGAATATGCAAACATAAGAAACAACGAGATAGAATCTCACTAAGCTGTTAGTGAGGGGCATTTCCCTCACCGTCCGCAAAGGATTCAGTGCTGGTAGGAGTGTTTCTGTTGAACGGACCTTAGGAACACGTAATAAATTCTTACACATGTCTATGTAACTTCAAAACAAAGTTTCTTCTAGCGCCTTCTCATGTTAGAAACCCAGCAAATTCTCTATCTATGAATGGTCACAGTTTATCGTAAAAAATATGAAATCCGTAGACAACAAAAAATTGCTCGTGTCCCTTGGCCAATTAAACGAATAGGCGATATGTTGACAAAACTTATTATCTTGATCGCGTTTTCAGATGCAGTTGGTAAACAATAACTCTTTATCTAGTATGCCTATTAGACACAGAAGCTTTTGAAATGCTTTTGCACTACAGTAATCTCATGATTTGAAGTCCATAGTAATCGAAAGACCAGTTTGCAATTACCTTCGCCATCAAAGTCAGCATATGTAAATATCAGAGACTTATCTTTTTAGCGAATGCGGAGTTGGTAGTAGTTGTTGTTCAATTTGCACAAATAGCAGTACAGACCCTAGGCTGACGTATTAAGTGCTGTCGCTAACTACCAACCGCTCGTCAGCTAAAAGACATAGGGGCTTCTTTTCGGTTATCCAGCGGCAGATGAAAAATGATCCTTTTCATTAGATAAGAATTTTTCACAAGAGTATTAGTAATCATTACAGAGCTTAAATCTCTGCCTACTGCGCTGTTTGGCCGTTTTTTGAAAGACCTCTTTATAACGCTGTAAATTCAAAATAAATTATATCTTACATCCGCTGTGTATTTTACTATCACTCCGCTGAAAGCACGAAAAGCGTGTGAACGTGTGGAGGAAATTTTTTGGTATCAGAGTCGTTCATATTATCTGGAATGCTTCCTATGCGGAGAAGAAATCCCTAATTGAATAACAAATCTGCGTTTCACACGTGTCACACATTAGCACCATCGATCGATCGCAGTGTTGAAGCCGCAGGCAGTACCCTCCACCCAGCCTGTAGATTAGCCAAAAAACATACACCTGCTTGTGTCATTCAATCTTTTGTTTTCCTGCTACACTACAGAGAAACGTCTTTCTAGAAAATAAGTACAGCGATGGAATCGTTCATTCTTAAGCTATCGAATGACTACCATGGTCTAAAGGAAAAGCTTTGTCCTTCGAGAAAAGCACTTATGAAAAACACAAATGTTTTCTTTTAGCTGCAGCTTTATAAAAAGGTTTGTTCCGAAGAAAAGCGGCCACATGGCACAGTAGCAAGAGGCTTAAGCTTTCGAATGATTACTAAAAGTGCAGTGGAAGATCTTCGTTCAGCGAAAGAGGTCCTTTCTTCATTTCTCCTCGGATAACCGAAAAGAACAAAATAGGTCTTCGATGCTCACTTACTTCACTTTGTTCTGAGAATGGGTTTTTTATAGTCAGACAGTGAAATCCAAATGGAGGCATTAGCAGCAGCAGTAGATGCACAGGAGGCCGATGCCATCTATGTAGTTGGTGGAGATGGTACCCTGAGATGAGTTGTAACCGGAATTTTACAGCATAGGTAGGTTTTCGATTTTTGTGCCAAATGGTCACCTATCATCTTAATCACATTAATCGTTAGTTCTTTCGCTACCTTGCGTACTGCTTAGGAAGTTGGACGCAACTTTCAAAGAAAAGCGGTGAAGACCCATAAAGGGATTACGTTCATAATACAAAATAAGTGAATTTACAAATAGCTGTTAGTACCTTCTCTACCGTTTCTCGTCGGCCGTGCTCTTCATCATGCGAACCCCCATCCTCCCTGAAGAAGCCGCCCGTCGCGTGGGATTAAGTGCCATATCACAGCGGCCTAGTATTCACCGCTTCCATGAAAGGCCTCCCGTTCTGATTTATACTGTCTCAGCTATTCTTGACGAAGCCAAGAGCAAAGTTGTAGGGTTTTCGTTAGACATAAGTATGCTTTTGATTGAAATTCCTAATGGGAGTACAGTATTTGGGCATGGAAGGGACGCGGCCGAGTGGTTATGATGCTCGTCGCAGCGCAGATGGTGTCGAACCTCACCTCCAGCATTCTCCGGCAGTCAACAACGAAACGTCCTAGTGACGCCGCAACCAGGTTATCCTCGAGAATGCAAGAGACGCTTAACGAGTATTCTACGACATACAAGAAAGAGAGGAAAAAGCGACTTAAATGCGAGAAATGCTGAGATCAGCTGAGTGAATAGAAAACACATTGTGAAGAAGAATCAATAAAATGTTTAGTTCTCTCTGGACCGTGGACTCACGGCCTCTATGTCTCCAACTGGCAACTCTGTGCGGTCTGTGGCAGGCTGTTGCGCCTGGCAATGGTATGTTGCTCCGTCTAACAATGGCGCGCTGGCTGCTAGAGATGTATGGATCGTGAGTCCACGGTCCGGAAGAGGGTTAAATATAGTATTCCCTATTGGTTAGGATACCTGCTGAGAGATCAAAATGCGTATCATGCACCACACCCATACGCTTGGAAGCGGCTGCCACCCCGCGGTGAGACGGTAGCCCATCCAGAAGGTTATGATATGGTTAAAAGGATTAATTTTCTACTCAATTAAGGTCCTATAATTGATGACATCGCTTTTTTCCACGTAATTCATAGCTTATAATACAGAGAAAATGGTGTGTTACCGATAGGAGTATTCTCCGGGATCTTACGATAATCTAAAATGAGGCGTCTTGTTCCAGATGTTTTTGGATAAGGTATCTATGATTCTTGGCTAAACTTAATGTTTTTTTTTGCAGTTTGTACTATTATGAATATCAAATCTCTCCTCAAACACCTATTTTACTCATATGATACTGCAACCTTTTTAAGAGTCATCACGAGATGTGAGACGATGTGTGAAAGCGCAATGGCTCTAATTGAAGACGAACGTCGCAATGTAAACGCTTTTGAATTTACAGTGGTAAGTAGAACGACTCATAGTTAACCCGTTTGGGACGGGCTGTCTTTGCTTCTCCTTGGACTTTCAGTATCATTCAAGAGCCCAAATCCCGCCAATTTTTAACCCTTCAAGTCGATTTTGAAAAGCCCTTCTAGTACGCTTCAGAAGCAAGAATAAGTGAACGTTTTCACTTTGGGTGAACAATTTTTTGCACGAGTCGTTAGTCGATGGCTATCCCAGCTGCGTTTCAGTACTTATTTGATAGCAAGAAAAGCTGGAATATTGAAACTGGTTTGTTTATTAAAAAGGCCTCCATATTGGGTTAAGCATTCAAATCTTGCTATGCCATCTTTAGATTCATCAGCTCAGTGGGTTACAATATAGAGAAAACCTGACGAATCACCTGCATGAGATCAGTTAAAAATCAATAGTTATCATTAGACAGGACATTGTTTTTTCATAGCATATACGCATTTTTCAAACTTTTACAATTTTTGCAGATTTTTTGCACTGCGCTTTTTAAAATTCTCCAAGCACCAAAGTTCAACATATATGCCTTTTGCTCATAAAAGAAATTCATAATCATCAATTTTTCTTGGCGGTCGAAATGCTGCGATATATTAACCCTTCGGGATCTTGGACCCACTTCCTCCACATCTATAACCTCCCAACGTGGCAACGTCGGAAACCTGCTCCGCCTCCTCAGCATCTCTCACCCACAGGGTAGGAACACATTGAATGTATTATTTCAATTGTACTACTGTTGTTATCTTCCTGCTTATAGCAAGTAACAATATAGTATATTAGAGCAACATAGTATATTCACATTTGACACAATATAGGAAAATGATACAATAATGCAATTGAAATAACACAATAATACATTCAACGCGTATCCACGCTGGGGTACGAAGTGCGTAGAAGCGGGATCACGGTCCCGAAAGGGTTAATGCGCTTGCGTTAAGTGAAAGGATATGATGATCTGTGAAACACAGTCTTTTGACAAGCTGAAAACACAAGACTTTTTAGTTAAGTGGCTTTGTGGTGGCAAGGAAATCCGTTAAGGTGTCAACATTTCATGTTCAAATACAGTAATGACATCTTTGTACCCTCCTCATCGAGAGGATCATTTGGTAGAGACTCACTGAGTCCAACAAACTCGTTGTGACAAGTTTTCTATCACTGTTGTGCGACATTCAATACCTAAAGTGAAACTTATCTTTGACTAAGCCGAATTTATGTCTGAGAAGATGAACCTAGCGATTGATGCTAAAAAGCATGACAAGAAAACTGTTTTTATTGAATTAGATAGCGCGAAATAAAGTACTTTGAAGCCATTGCATGCGCTTATCAAATGTATTGAAAATAGGGTTATGAGTACTCTATTAAGGAAGGAGCTGACTCAGATATTAAGCCAATCTACAGTGTGGGAGATGTAGGCGCTGGTTGGTTCCGTCACATCGAGGAAAAGCGACGGAAATTGTGGTGTTTAGGGCCACTAAAACGGCGATGGGCGTATTTGTGGGAGATGGTGAAGGTAGTCGTCTATATATTATTTCTTCCATTTACTTGGTTTAGCTCTGCTAGGACAATTTCTTATGAGATTTTAAGATTGTGAGGTACTATTTTTGCAATTCCTTAATAAATTTTCAGTATATTCCAACCTCTTGTTCTTTTTTCCTACACGATCCGGTATTACATGTTGTGTCACCCTAGCATTTCCTTTGTTCGATTCGTTTCCTCACTTTTGTATTCCATCAAGGTCTTCAAATTGCTAATGAATCCAGCTGCTGTGTGAAGACTATTTAGAAGTACAGACAGTTGTGCCACGGCATTACCACGTAGATTGGAGGAAATTGGGTAGTCTTAGATAGATCTTGTGACGATTTTGCGACCCAGGTTGATAGGAAGCTTGGTGCCCAGGTGGTGTCGAATTAGCTTTAGATAAATTGAGTAGACCCACGTTACTGACTGAAGCTTCTTAATTATTTGCTCGAAAATGGAAAAACTGTTCAAATCTCAATCCCTTGGGAACGGCCGATGATAGCAGGTGCCGTCGCGTTAAACTATTGTTTTCTGTGAACAAAAAAATTTTACTTCAACAATATAGAACAAAGCAAATATGTGTGTCTTTCCAAGCATATAATCCAGTACTTTCATTGATATTACATTGGTGGTATTGCTATCCACTCTTTCCAGCGCTCACCAGGAGATATGGAGGCAAAACTCCAATATGAGGAAATATGCCCGGGCTGTCAAACATGTCATCCGCCAGTGTTGTTCGAACCTCCTACTTGGAGGTGGTGGCATATTCTCACTGGTTCACCCCGTTATCTTGAAGACGGAGGTAGGTGGCCGTCTTTTGCAGCTAATCTCCATTATTCCGAATATGTGTTTTCAGCAAAAAAGATTACTCGAATATTGTAAATGAGAACTGCGGGCAGATACGTGAGGTGGACTTGAAAGGCACTGACTTAACTATCGAGAACATCAACAAGAGGTAACATAAGCATTCTTCATCTCAGTTGCTGTTTTCAATTTACTGCAAAGTTGGTTCGCTTTCAGGATACTTCTTGTTTACGGGTTAGAATGGGTGACAAGGATGCTGGACGTTATGGGGTCATTGCTGACGGTTGGAAACGTTGTTCGGCGAATCGAGTCGGCGCAACAGACAACGAGCAGTTCTACTCGACTGATGTGCTCGCTAAAGCAATTTCACTTACTTTTGTTAAAATCCGGTATCTTTGTTACTAATACGTTGCTATTATGTTCTCTTCTTCCATGTTTCTGTTTTCAATAATTTTTTCAAATATGGAAACTGGGGGAGCTAAAACATAACAACTTCGCGGTGTTGTGATATTGCTAACGTTTTACCTGGCACAGGGCTAGTATTTCTTCGTTGAAGATTGATGCCTAACGTTTTTCTGCGATTTAAACTTCTTCAGGGCTCATGTGAATTGCTATATCGTAACGTGTCTAATTATTCTCTTAAACGTGTCTAATTATTCTGTTAATAACACTGTTACACTGTTAATAACGGAATATTTTGATGTGGTATGACATATAATCACGTGTAAGCTTTGAGGAAAGCGAAACTGCTGGGACCTTAGCCTTCGGCTTCAAGAGGAGAAGTATAAACTTCTTGCAAGCTCATATTTTTCAAAAGAACAGTTAGTGAAATTACACATTACTCATGCCGAGGTTGTCACCTATGTAGCGCGACAATTTGGGTAAAGTGATTTCTTCATGTAGGATTATCGTGATTTCCTATTCTAAGGGGTGTTTAAATTTTTTATCACTCTAACTGAATGCTACAATTCCTCTCCCGCAACTGCTCAAATTGGTGATTGATCATAGTGGAGATCTTTCACTGCGGATCTTAGAAGCACAGTAAGTTACCAAAGGTGTATTGTGTGGGTTATAGTGATGATCAGAGGATAAGCAACAGATATATGATAAGGACTACGTTATTGACAAATTGTAGACTTCTCTATCTGTAGATATTAAGGGTCTCCTTGATGAGTCGCTTTATGTCTATCCTCTTCCTATTGCATAACGCAATCTCGTGAAATTCGATATTGTCTTCGGCATAAAGGATCGCTGTGTGTGAATATAGGAGGAAAACTGCTCTAGTGGTGCAGGTGGACATTATCGAATAATGTCAAGAATATATCGTGAATGTGGGTTTGGTTCGATACCAGTAGAATGTGTCGTTTTTGGTGGCCTCGATTATCAGTTAGTCCCAACGTCAGAAATAGATGGAAGCTGGAAATGTTAGGTGGACTGCAGCTGGTTTGTTCTCAATCGCAAGTATGATGAATGTTGTCCTTCCGATATAGCATCCAGAGGTAAAGCTCATACTACAGTGTTTTGGTCCTATCACAAGCAATCGCCGGGCATTAGGCAAGGTTGTTGATCTTGTGAATTGCTTCTACGAGGAAGACCACATTTTTTGTGATTGCGAAAAATTTAGAAATAATGTACTAAAAGAAATTTACTATGTTGTAGTGTTTATAATGGTTGAGCAATGATTGCAGGAGTTTATTCATCGTTGTATGTCTCGAGCGATCTCGTTGACGAAAAACTTGATGCAAAGAAGATCAACGTGAAAAGTACTGATCGCCAAATAGAGATGTACTTGCCGAATGCATTTCGTGTTGACATCGACTCGTTATAAGAATTGCACATAATATAAGATGTTGTTAATAGATAGTAGTACTACCATTTGAGATATAACACCCTGCAGGTATACTCAATGATCTGGTTGAAAGAATGTGACTTATTCAATGTTAGTATGGCAAGAATTCAAACGTCTCTGTTCGACTTTTATAGTGTTATAAAATTTATTTAAGAACTTATGTGACAAAATTGGTTTTGATAAGTGCCGATTCCTTTCCTACAAGTAGTATTTGACGACTCTAGTTCTTGACTGACCTATAAAGGTTTTCAAATTAACTGAATTTTGAACGCATACATCAGTGTGCGAAAGTTGGAAAATTTGACATGTGTATGCACAATGATTTCACTGATATAGAAGCTTTGAAGGGCGAATTCACTCTATATATGAAACTATATTGACAGAGTTTCTTTTCGAAGTGCATTTGACAGAACAGGTTTTATAGATTAGTGGAATTGACCAGCGACTAGATTTGGGAAATCTTGCAAAAAATCAGGTTATAGGGCTTTCACGTTGTTGTAGTTGTTGATTATCTCATATCACAGATTTAGACCGATAATTTGAACTTATTTCTTGTGATCATTTTGTATACTTGTTGACTGAGTGTGGTTGATCCACTATGGATGTGAAAGCAGAAATGCAAGAGGATGAAAAGGATCAAAATAGAAAAAAGCTCGAATTGTGTCCCGAATGTCATCAGATGGTGAGTGAAGAATCCTACGTTAGATCACCGAATCAGAAAGGTCAAGGAAATAAGAGATGTTTCCATGTTATCATCTCTTCTTTTTCGGCGAAAATGTCCTACGTTTCGATGGTGTCATAAAACTGTGCCACTCTTCTGTTTATGTAGTGCGCATTGATATCATTACGTATTGTCTGAAATCCACACCGAATATTCCTTTGAAAATCCACATGGTCGCAGTGTGTTAGTTGTGCCTTAAATATGTTAAATACTAGGCTTAGTACGATACGACTTCAGCGGATCTGCATAAGAATGAGTCACTTAGGGCCCATTTGGATGCGAGCTTGACTGCAGTTCGTTACAAGACATAGTCTACAAGAAAAGTTAACATAAAAATATAAGATAAATGGATACCTTCCAATCTCGGTAATCAGTTCTATTCACTTTTCTTTTCATCAAACCTATGAATTGTATGCGCTTGATTTTGTACCGTGTCTTGGGGATATACGAGTCGCAGAGTAGTATAGAATTTTAATAGAATAAACAACAGACCTCGTAGTCGTGTTTAGGGAAGGTCTTTAGGAAGCTGCTATCATTTTACCCTGATAACCAGTTGATGAACTGCACGCAGTACGACCTAGCCGACTCTCCAAAAATTCGACGTTTTTAGTGCTTTTCTGGCAGTGTTGTAATGTTTCAAGTACATTTAGGAGAACTGAGTGGTAGGGAATACGACCTGAGACGGAAATCGAACCCGACAATTCTCTGCCTACCACTCAGTTCTCTTAGGTATACTTGAAATGTCATAACACTGCGAAAAAAGAGCAGTAAAGACAAAATTCTTGGATTTATATAAGTACAATGGTTGTCAGCTTACTGGGTCTAAAGAGCGATGTTGCTTACCCTACCAAATTTGTTAAAGGTTGGTGGCAGATTGCTATGATAGAGAGATCTTGATGAATGAATGGTAGTGAAAGGGTGCGCGGTGGCTTAGTGGCAGAACGCGACCCCGCTGTGGGTGAAACGCGGATTCAGCTCCCGTTTGAGGTTGAATTTTTTGCCTACCAATCAGCTCTCTTATCAATCCAATAAACATTTCACTAACCTCAGTAATGTATTGGCAGAGGTAGCCCACTAGAATGTAAATCCTTACCGAGGTTGTTATGTCAGAGCCATGCACGTCTTTCGGAAGTATCGCACTCTTCATCAGTGACCCACACCCCACACCGAGCTCTACTTTGTAGCAGGGAGTGGAGACGTATGTGGTGATAGCACAACGTACAATAATAACACTACACAGCGTACAATAATACTGTGTTATCACCATTTTTCTGTCGATAGATTGCGGCTGTTAGATGCAAATCGATCCACCTAATCGACTGCTTTTTTGACTATAACGTAACAACCTCAGAAAGGCTTTGAACATACGGACGACACTGAATGTTTATAGCGAGGTTAGAAAACAGTCGATGAGGTGGATGAATTCATTAGCAGATGGTTTTTCTAGCAGAGTATTTCTCATTCATACATGTGTCTCAAAAGTCCTATGAGAACATTAAGATTTGACGTGGGCTTAGCAACATCTTCCCAGGTTTCTTAGTGGATTCTTTGTCAATATAGGAATCCCAACTGTGTAGCTGAAGATAGACTACTTAGTGGTATACCAGTGTATAACCTCGAATGACTCCTCTAAAACGACCAAAAAGAAAATTCACTGATTAACGGAATGAAAAACTTTTACAGTAGAAGTACTTTTACAGTAAAAGTTCTACTGTAATAAATCTTTTCCTTCTTCAGGCTGTGGAGAAGCGTTTCAATAGACTGGGTGTACTTTGTTGCATCAGTACGTGGTGGATATGTTGCCTTGGATTGGTCTTCTGCTTGTATGACATCGTTAGAAAACCAGAATATTCATGATTTATCGTCAACTAGACCTTTTTCAGAATGATGCGCAGCAACTTCTGTAATAACTGTTATAAGGAGAAATTTCTCATCAAGGCTCATGAAAGACGACGTCTTCAGGTTATCAACACTCATTTTCTACTGTTTTCTTTGCTCAGTATGAGATATTCAGCCTATCATTGAACATTCGTAGCAATGACATTCAAACAGATCACCCTACCTGTCTGAGTTTATATAGATTAGTAATTCTCTCTTCTTCATGAAGATTTTTCTTTCGCTCTTTGGTCATTGAGATCTTTGAGAGTGCCTAATACGCTACTAGTAATTCAAATTATAGTAGTCAGTTTCAGGTACATTTCTAAACAAAACTACAAAGCTGTTTGACATAAGAATCGTCTTTGTCACAATGTCACTCTAATTGATAGTTTTCGTTTCCTCATGTTTAGAATAAATTCCACAAATTTTCCCTCAAGCGATTACATTTGTCTTCGACGATATCGCACCAACATAGTATCAAGGATATCAAAAAGCTTTAGCTAACTTTATTTTTAGAATTTAATACCAGTTATCTTACTTGTACCGTAGAGTGACTGAGATGTATTTGAACAATCAGATCATCAAATAAAGTTGTGAGTTGAGTGAAGGTTGCGAAAACTTGCGCCTAAAAGCAATCTTATAGTTTTGAAAAAGCTTTTATCCAGTGGTATTCAGTTAGAGCACTCTTCATGAGATGAAAAAGTTCGTTATATGCCTTTATTCTAAGTACAATAATTCATCCTCACATGTGAAGATGATTGTTAGAGTAGGTAATAAATAAATTCCTTCAAAATTATATAGTAATGTATGAATTTGTTCAGATTTCACTAAGAGTAGATTATTATTCCAGAAGTTACCTACTTTATAAGAAGAGAACTTGTTACTTTATTCATCTTAACGTGAACCTTGAACGATTCATGGAAAGAAGACATTCCTCATCGTACCTAAAAATACCAAAAGAATCACTAAATGAGATTTCGTGCTTGTTTACCATTTCATACTGTTTTATGTTTACATTAAACTGTCATTAGCTTGTATCTCATTAGGCATTCTTGATATATTCGATCTTCAGTTTCCTTTCCCTTCTTACTCTTTTATCATCTATATTATATTCATATCCGTACACTATCACCTTCTTTTCAATTCCACAGATAACACAACTCTTTTTTTTTCTTGAAATCAATCTAATGAAGTATAAACGATGAAACGCATTCAATCAAAACATCCAACCTCAACATTAAGATGAACATCGTACATGTGGTAACTCGGGAAACTGACTTCCAAATGAACTTTGCCTTTACAGAATTGTTATATTATCCACTTTGGTAAGATACATGATATAGCATAAGGATCCATTGCGTAATGAATTTCTTACATTCAAACTGACGCTTACAAAACCATCGATTCAGTGATGAATTTTAACTTGGTGATCAACGAGATGATTCCAACAAATTGTTGAAAAGAACGAAGAATCAAGACAGACGAAGTGAGAAATAATCAAAAGACAAAAGAAGAATTCCCAGTAAATTCTACTGATGAAGCACATATAATTGATATTTGTCTTATCCCAACATCTGGCCCTCTACACTTCTCTTCTACTTGAACTGTTGCGTTATGACTGTCATTTGTGGAAGTTCAAGAGTATGACCGATCATAGCATCATGTCTTTGATGATTCTTGGACTTCTTTGGCTGTAATCTTGGTGTTATATAGAGTGTGTGAAGTTCGAAAGCCGAGAGCTGGTGATAGAGCATCATTCTCAAAAGCTGCAACAGATGCCGTGATGTTGAGTAGAGGATTGATTTGAAGTACCCATTCACACCTTTGATTCGAACTTTGGCACAGTCATAGCTGAGAAAGTAATGTCGCGTTCTTTTACCACAAATGACCCAACATTTCCTTGTGAGTATTTGTCCTTCACAGAGAAACCGTCTTAGAATGACCCTAATAATTTCGTAGATTTGGGCTACATGTCGCAATATACATTAACGAAATTACGCTCCTCCATCATATTCCGAGATTACTTGTCTCAAAATAAGTACATGCTTTTTTTTAAATAAAATGTTGCCTTTTCAGCTATATATGGATGACCACTCTCAATGCGAACCACCTGGTGGCACTCCGGAGAAGATACCAGAGAAAAAATATATCGTCCAACCTAAATAGTATTTCCCTCCTGTTGTTTTATTTAACATCTTTATAAAAAATAAAAAGACATTAACATATCGTTCACGTCACCTGATAAAAGTAATTTGTATGTAGTATATTTTGGTTTTGCTTTTTTGCCTCAAATCAATCTCAGTGATCTTATTATCTAAATCATCGCACTTTTCTAGCTAAAATTAGAGTAACTAACTTTTTCTTCTCTCATAAAAGACCATCCTCCGTCAAGAAAATGTCATGATTAGCATTTCTCCTTGCAATTTTACCTAAAAACGTGAGTTGTAGCACCTCGATTATAAAATATTACCCTACACTTACTGTTGAAATACATACACTGCAGCGCAGAAGATCCATAGATCCTCAGGTTGTGCCTCAACGTGCTTTTAATGCACTTCGACAACTTAGTTCTCATAAGGTGATAATTTTTTTTACCTAGAAGAACTGAGTGGTGAGCAAAAATCCGACCTCCGATGGGAGCTGAACCTGCGTTTCATCCATACCGTGGGCGCGTCCTACCACTACACCATCGAGGCCACCGCGTATCCATCACTCACTCTTCAATATCTCATTATCATAGCTATCAGCCACCAACCGTTAATAGGTTTGGTCAGGTGAGCAGATGGCGCTTCCTAAGCCCAGTTAGCTGACACCCATTGCGCATATATAATACTCAAGATTCCTTATGTTAGCGTGAACTCTGATATAGGTGAAATGCGGATCCAACTCACATCCGAGATAGAATTTTTGCTCAACACTCAATTCTCTTAGGTATGCTGGAAACATCATAACACTGCGAAAGAGAGCAGGTAAAATATAACGAATCAATAATCGATTTTACCTTTTTGTTATTCTCACTATTCTTCTTCCATCGATTTTCTAGAAAATGTAATTGTTGCAATGATACAACTTCTAGAAGCGGCATACGACGGGAAGAATGCTGTTTAATAATAATTTTTTATTACTGGAGAATACTTGTTTGTGTTATCAATCACCTTTTGGTTTTGAGACATAACCTGCAGCCTGAGGCCCTTTTCGTTGTGAAAAGATTGGAAGACTGATATGTAATACAGTTAGCTTGTCATAAGTAGATATAAAGGATAAAAGGATAAAGCTCTCGGCGTTGATCAATCCCTGAGGGATGCACCATGCATTCGACTTCAATTTTTAGCTTCGTTTGAGGTGATTGAATGCATATCTGGCCTGTACAATGACTCGCGGTGGCCTCCGCTGATCCGAGTCAGTGCTGTTAATCCTCCCAGACAAGCCTGAGACCTGTGTGGTACCAATTTACCGACCCCGGAGGGATGGATGGCTTGGTGAGCCATAAGCGTGAGATCGAACCAATGACCTCGTGTGCGACGCAGAGCACCTCTAACCACTGCGCCACATGCGCTCTTCATAAGTAGATATACGACTCACTTATTGAGGGTTATCGTCAGTATCCTTCCACATACTTTTCTATGGCCCTTGGTCATGTGCCCGTGCAGGATACAAGCCAGCTAGAATAACGTAACCTCACACAGTCATCAGTCTTCGTATGTAAGCAAAATACGACAATTTATGGAGCCAGTGATTACAGATGCCATGCAATACGTGCCTAGTCGATAATTTCGACGCTGCGCACGGTAATCATCAAGTCTTTCACTTTTCTCAACTCGGAGAATTTTTTCAGAATTGTCTCGGAGGATGGCAACACTGTGACGCAACGGTAGGCCACCACGAGTCAACGTAAAGCCAAATACGTATCCAGTCACTCGGTGAAGTCGAACCCATGCACATCCCATAGAGATTGCTCAATTGCAAAGTCTTCATTTTTTATCATAATCATCCTAGCCCTGAAATGAAGCACATTGAAATCCATGCATGTGCTTTTCCTAAGTAGCAAAATGTTCATTTCGATCTTGCTGAATCTTGTGTTGTCTGCTTGTGAACTGCGCCTTATAACAGCTACCACGACGATCCATTCTACATCCATACATGGCGAACATCCATAAGACCACTGTTCGCGTAAACTACCCAATTTTAGAACCTAATAAAGTATTACTCTACAATTTTTGTGGTTTAGTGGGGCATGATGGACTATTGTTTGCAAAGATATCATATGCTCACGTATATCACGTCTATGAGTGCCGTAGCCGAGTAGTTGTTATGCTCGTCACAGAGTGCGTGGAGCCGGGTTCCACCTCTCAACTCTCTCTCTCCGGCAGTCAACAACGACGCTCTGTGGAACTCTCAAAGCCAGGCTATTTTCGAGGTCGCAAAGAGACTCGCTCAACCAGTATTTTACGACGTTCAAGAAGGAAGAAGCTAACTGAATGCTTGAAATAGTGAGATCCGCACAGTGAAAAAATAAACACTGTGAAGACGGATCATTTAAGGCCTCAACATATCACATGTATATACACATGCGTACATATATATGAGGAGGGCAACACAGTGGTTGATGATGTATTGTAAGGAAGCAAGCTAATAAACCAGAAGGCGTTTTGATCCCCTCTCTCAGCACTGTCTTTCATTCATTCAAGTGAACGACTAAGAAGGCTTTATTTCGGCTACCTTTGAGGTTGCAAGAAAATCGTATTGATCAGCTTATTATGACATTCATCGCGAAAATGAAATTTTCAAGCAGCAGTCGAAGCTACACTTGAAATTATTGAAGATCATTGTTGAGAATAGATTTGTGGAAAACAATCAAATACGAGATGCTGAGATTTGCACAGCAACTTTTGATAACGGGTGACGTAAGGAAAAAAATGAGTTCTTTCTGATCAGGAGGGAACAAATGAAAAACCGATCTCATTCGCTGGGGAGGAGCTTTTCGTGGGAGTGATAGTAGCCATTCTAAAGCTGAGACCTCAGCTACAGCTCCACGTCGCTGGTTTTGAGAACACACTTTTATAACGTTCTATCATCCAGAACAAAAATTATGCTTCACATTCTCGCTTGCCTTCATTTTTTTGACGCATATAATTCGCTGAAAGCCGAAAAATATATCAGTGCATGGAGAAAATTTCCGTAATACCTAGTCAGTCGTTCTATGTAAAGTTTCTTTTGAAACGGGGAAAAATTTCCCCAGCTGAATAACAAGAAATCAATCTTCCCTGCTCGCTCCTGCCACTGCCCTCGCCTTGTCGAACATCGTGTAATCAACGTGTATAACTCGATCTTATTTTCCCTGCTCTTTAGAGTTAGGAAAGATTACGCTATTTGATGACTACTCGTAATCTGAAGAAAGAGCTCTATCCAAAAGCGCAAATCAAGTACCAGAGGAAACCAAAAGATCAAAGAAGCTTTCCAAAAAGCAAACACATTTTTGAGTTCTTTGAAGCTCGTGCTATAGTTTGAACACTAGTACTTCAAGGAAGGAATTTTTGTCCAGCAAACTATAAGCGAGGATAAGAGAAAAAACATGTGGTTTCTTAAAACATGATTTTATTCTGAATGTTACAGCGTTATACAAGGGAGATCTGAAAACCGCTGACGTGGGAGTCTAGCATGAAATCTCAGGTTTCGCTCTCAAATGGTTACTAACACTCCTATGAAAGTTTTCTACAGCGAATGAGATCGGTTTTTCATTTGTTCCCTCCTAATCGGAAAGGTCCGAAATGACATAACACAACTAATGCATACGTATGTACATGGATCTATATGCACATGCATCCTCTGAATAGATAGGCAGTATTCGTTTTATAAGTCTGTAGACATTTCTACTATATGGTCTATCAACTGAAGAATCATTGAGATTATCGAAAAGCAGAAATCGTCGTAAATGTTCTATTTTCTTATAGGTGCAACTGAATTCACCACCAAATTTGATATTGGACCGGCAAGAGATTTGACTGACGTACCTGAGACGGGGACAGGGCCCTCCATTCAAGAAGCCAAAAGAAGATGCCGTCCAAGACGACACTGAAGAATCGCTGATTGACATTAACTATGACGAAGTCTGTAGAGTTTTCTTCAAAGTGTTTCATTCGGGCGATTAGTTTCCGTTATGGGATTTTGTTCGTACTTTACAGTTTGAAGGTTATGCTGGTAGCTTGTTCGTAAAGGATCCATGTGTTAAGGAAGACGAGGAAGCGGACGAAGTTTACTTGGCTGTAGAGACGAGAATTGATAAACGAAGGAAAGATTACAGGTGATTTTGAATCGCTGAGCAACCTTTCGATTGAATTCTGAGCGTAGTTTCGTTTCAGAGAGAAAAAGCATAAGGAAGCTATTGAGAAGTAGCGAAAAGAGCGACCGAAGATCCAGCAAGAGTTTTCAGATCTGAAAAGACAGTTGAGCGGGGTCAGAAGGTCTTTAGTGTTTTTTCGCTATGCTTGCACATAACCGTTATTGTTTCCAAGTCAAGTGTCATACTGATTCCATAGGTTACTGAAGATGAATGTGTGGCGTCCCTGAAGTGGGAGATCAAGAAATAAGGCAAAAAGGAATCCTCGAGCAGAAAAGTTGGTTTTTCCTGATTTGTGTTTTGAACCTATTGATTTCCTTCCTGTCCCAAAGCATACTGTCAACGGAACATCTTGTATATTTTGTGATTATCTGTGGTTGCTGTGGTAAAGGTTTCCTTTGAAGGTTCACCCCTGTTCCCGACTCGCTTATCGCCATGTCTATGACCTATGGCGAAACTACTTCCACTCTTGATAGTCGAGTTCAGTCCGGAATGACGAGTAGTAGGAAAAACTCCAAGTACCGTCTTTCACTCTTTATAGATGTTTTGAATTGACATGTCAAAACAAAGATATTCTTTTTCATTGATTATCCCTTTTGACTCCTAATCAAAGTTACACGACATTTGGTCATGGAAGGTTGCGAAAAGAATAAGAAAAGTGAGGACATGTGGCTTGAAGCTGTCAGGTATGTGTGTTTCTTTTCTCAGTTATTTGCAATTTATTTGTAGATAGTATACTTTTTATTTTAGATTACATCTTTTGGAATGAAGGTATAATATGATAAAAATTGGCCAGCGAGCAATCGAGTGCGAAAACCATTCTCTGTTGGGTGAAGATTTCACTTGGCATGGAGTTTAAAGCGTTCGCCTTCGATGACTTTCTGTAAGGGAGTAGAGCTCCCGTGAGAACTGACTATGAAAAGATCGAAAGACGACGGGTTCTGCCCAGCTGACGAGTCTGTAAGGACGAAACACGTGTATCGGGCTGTACGGGAGCCCTTGCCAGACCACATGACAAGTTGGCTCAAATAGTAATGAAAGGATATATTGAAATTGAGCGTGGTCTTGATGAAGCACTTGAAATAAAGGCATCTTGTAGGGTTTATCAACATCAAAGGCGTATCGGTTATCTTTTCGTTTCTATGTATTTCGCAAGGCACTCGAGCAAATTCCTACCTCTGTTTGTCTCTGGAAAGCTGCCATAGAGTTGGAAGAACCAGATGATGCACGCGTATTGCTCACCCGTGCAGTAGAATGTTGTAGGTGAGTTGGTGTCATCGATTCGTTGTTCATTCTTCACTCTTAAAAAACTCTGTACAAGCATTAATTGTGAATTGCTGTTGAGTGATGACATATTAGTGATGATTAAACGTGTATTTAGTTCAAGTACCGAGCTCTGGTTGGCTTTGGCAAGTTTGGAGACATATGAAAATGCGCGTAAACTTCTTAACAAAGCACGAGAACATATCCCGACCGATCGCCAGATTTGGTTGTGCGCTGCTGGGGGAAATGCGCGTTCAAAAGAATATGGTTGATCGTATCGTACAGAAGGTATATTCTAGCGAATATTCTTTCTACGGCTTTCGAATGATTGAGTGACAGCAAATTCAATAATGTCATTTGTAGTTAAATGATTTCTTTGACAAGCAGGTGCTAGGTCGTTATCATTTCTGTCTAATGAATACAATAGTTTAGCACAGCAATAATACACTGTTGGACGTTTCGCCGGGTTTGCCTTCTTCTAAATCTGGAGAGGTCAAATAGATTTTCAATCTAATCAGTCCAGATGCTTTTTTTTGCTAGGAGTATTCGATTGAGCAAACTACTAGTGTATTCTTGAAGTGCTGTATAATTGTATTCAATTACTACATTTATTAACAGCCTCACATCTGCTTATCAGGGAATAATTTTTTTTATTCAATCTATGCCGTGGTTATAGTTAGTATGTGGTTCTGTCTAATAGAGTGAGTCGCTTTGTATCTTATGAATCTTCTTTTCTGATTTTTTTTCGATTGAAATCTAGGCTTTGACATCCTTAACTGCAAACATGGTGGAGCTGAATCGAGAACATTGGATGAAGGATGCCGTTGATGCCGAACGAGCCGGTTGCACGCTCACTTGTCAAGCCATAATGTTAGCCGTTTTTGAAACTTATGCTTGACTGGGATCTTTGTTTACTTCCTCAACTATGTAGGCTTCCTACTCGCTTATAACTGTTCGTCTCGTAATGTAATCTTTCTTCATACTGGGTTTGATATGAGATTATTTGAGCCGGCACGTCATTGGAACTGGTGTAGAGGACGAGGATAAGAAAGCCACTCGCTTGGGGGATGCAGACTCTTTTGCGAAGCAAGGTACGGAAATGTTTTTTCTATAGCTCTCTTAAGTAGATTTTTGAGACGCTTAAGCATTTCAGATGATAATAAAACGTATGTTAAGAATTAGAATTTCAAGGATTTGTTTTGGTTGTGGGAGTGTAACCCTGTAATTTTCGAATTTACCTCTTAGGTTTTAGGAGCGTTAGCGTGTGCCCGTGCGGTTTACGCCCACGCTTTGAAGAACATAGAGAAACGTAAGGGCATTTGGCTAGCAGCTGCTCATTTCGAGAAAACACACGGAACAACGTTTATCTTTTTTTCTGTTGTTTACTCCGTTTATTAATGAAACGAAGGATTCAAAAGATAAATCGTTTTGAGTTTAGCGAGGAATATGAGGCACCACTTCGTGTCCACAAGTTGAAGTTCTATGGCTAATGTATGCAAAATCGCGATGGCTACATGGTGACGTCTCTGGAGCTAGAGAAATCCTTGCTAAGGTATATTCAAGTCAAAGACTTTCAATTCATAAATCATTTCAGACAATTTTTCTTTACAGAATCATGGGTATAGAGAGTAGGAAGAGCCAGTGTACATGTCCTTACCTATAATTTTTGATCACATTTTTTATAAAAAGCGATTCCTATCCGATGAAGCTGTCCACTATTCTGTGACCTTTTGTAGGCATTCGAACACAACGCTAACTCTTAAGGCATCTGAATGGCTGCAGTTAAGTTGGAGAGAATTTGCACTTGCTCGTCGCCTTCATGAAAAAGCTCTACGCAAAGCTCCCTCGGCACGAATATGGAGGAAGAGTGCTCGGCTTGAGTGGTGTCTGGGTGACCTGGAGAGGGCAAAAGAGTTGATTAGAGAAGGACTTGAGAAGTCACTTCCAGTTAGTCTTTCTGAGACTTTGGATGGAATTCAGTCGTGCGATCATTCATCATCGAAAATAAGAGGTCATAGAACTTAATTCCAGGTATCCTGACTTTGCAAAACTTTATACGATGTTGGGACAAATCACCCTTCAAGAGAATAAATATGACGAAACTAGAAAAAAACTCACTGAAGGGTAGGTTCAGTGAGAATGAGGGTCATTCATAAGTAGCTCAGCATATTTACTGTTTATTCAAGATTGAAAAGTGCCCAGCTGCTGTTCCTCTATGGCTGCTACTGAGTCGTCTGGAAGAGTCACAAGAACAAATAATTAAATCAAGATATGATTCGGAAAAGGTTGGTCATTTTTCATCCGTTTTTTTAGGACGATTTGTGAAATATACATTTGTCAGCTTCAAGTAATCACGTTGTTACACTCGTTCTGTACCTGTATTTTCTTGTGGCAGTGGATGGAAGAAAGTGATTGTTAATTAAGAGATTCAACCCTTTCGGATGATGAGGGTCATGGTGACCTTATAACATTCGGAGATTTTTTTTCGCTGAACAAGGCTTTTTTATCTAAAATTTAATTGGTTATTAGGAAGTTTAAATCTCGGGAATCGGGACACCTTGGTTGATCTTTGAAGAAGCTTTGTAGTACGCTGTAGCAACAATAAAGTTATGTTTCACGTACGGGTTTTATTTGCTCAATCAAAGTCTGTGGATCGCCTCTTATTGGACTGCACTGAATCAATCCGATAGCTCAAATCGTGGCGATTTTGCTGCTAAAACTGCTTCTCAATAAGATTTTCAGCGCATTGTAAGAGTGGAAATACAATGACATTTTACATTCGGAGTTTTCTTCGCACAAAGTAAAGTAATTCTTGTAACAAAGAAGAATCTTTTTTGGAGAACGGAAATCGCGCGCTTCACTCCCACGTCCATTGCTGAGAAAGAGGCTTTTGGAATTGCGAGTTACCATGGATGGTTTGGGTCGTCATGACAAATTCAGATAGCCTCTCATCCTGTTCATTTCATTCTAGTCCGTGGGTCCCTATGTGAAGTTCTTCAGACGTTCTTCCAGGTCCAATTTTTGCGTTAAAATCTCCGACAATGACCTTGAAGAATGTATGATCTTCTCTGAAGAATGTTTCGAGATCCATTTAGA
Organism: Parelaphostrongylus tenuis; assembly: GCA_019055375.1. Classification (NCBI taxonomy): domain Eukaryota; kingdom Metazoa; phylum Nematoda; class Chromadorea; order Rhabditida; family Metastrongylidae; genus Parelaphostrongylus; species Parelaphostrongylus tenuis. The sequence goes on from JAHQIW010004686.1 coordinate 24,000, forward strand.
ACGCTTCAACTTCGTCTTCGTCAAAGCTTGATGTTGGTGCGTAAGCAACGAAGATGTCAAAGCCGGCATAGAACCACATCGTTTCAACCGTAATCGTTAAATACGGGTTGTTATTTGTTCGAACGAATCAATGCTCACGGTCAAATTCGATTTAACGAGGACGCCAACGCCACCGACACCTCTGCGATCGCATGTTCCAAAGAACAGTTCTTCTCCGGTGTCATAGACAGCGTGAAAAGGATGGTGCCTTCTCGTCTCAGCTAGGCCAATGACGTCGTACCTTATTCTTCTTGCTTGAATCAATAGATCTTCTACAGCGGATTGTTGAGCGAGGGTTCTTGCGTTGTAGGTACAGATCGTCATTTTAGTCCGTTTCGATCTTGGCAGCCTAGTTCGGCCCTGAAATTTTAGCAGCCTCTCCGTACTCGTCCTACCTGGCGCTGCCGCACCAGGGGCTCTTCGGGGTCAGGAGAATGAGGCCCATATTTGTTGCTGTTTTTGGCATTTTGATACTCACGTGTAGCTTGCCAGGCTCTAAACGTGGGGCTGGGTACTCACGAGTAGCTTGCCAGTCTCTCTCGGAGGAGCGGGAGGAGCTTATTTGTTGGAGGCGACTTCTAACCGCCTCCCATGTACTTCCCAGCCGCTTGATTGCAGGCTTTTGGCCGACTTGACTCGTAGAAATAGAGTTTTTGTCAAGTCTGCGCTGCAGAAGCACGGAGCTCGTCCCCTGAATCCACCTGCGTCTCTGGAAAGCGCACGGTCGCTTTTGGTTCGCGTTTTATTCCCCTATCCACCACCTGGGAACGCGCCACGTGCCCTCGCGACTAACCGGGCGGGATCCTCAAAGAGGGAGGTCCGTGGAGGTCATCCACACGATCACAAGACTCACTGAAGTTTCGCGAGAGTACAAACAACCACTCTGTCTCACTTTTATCGATCTGAAGAAAGCCTTTGATTCAGTGGAAACAGAAGCGGTTATAGAGGCTCTGGATAACCAGGGCGTCCCTACTCGATACATAATGATCCTTCGTGAGCTTTATAAAGATTTCACGACCAGAATATCTCCATTCTACAACAATATCACCATTGACGTAAGAAGAGGGGTTCGACAAGGTGATACAATATCGCCAAAACTATTCACTGCCACCCTACAAAACGTCATGCCAACATTAGAATGGGACGAAATGGGAGTGAAAATTGACGGTCGACAATCAAACCATCTTCGCTTTGCTGACTATATCGTTCTCATAACATCAAACATCAGCCAAGCGAAACGAATGTTGACTGATTTCGATAACGCCTGTGGAAAGATCGGTCTTCAACTGAATCTAACGAAAACAATGTTCATGAGGAACGGAGGGGTTTCCAATGCCTCATTCACGCTCAACGGAACGACAATTTCCGAATGCTCCAGTTACATCTATCTAGGTCGTGAATCAACATGATGAACGACCTAGACTCAGAGTTGAGCAGGAGGAAACGAGCGGCTTGGGGAACGTTTAAGAGCATCGAAGATGTAGCGAAGAGGACAAAGAACATACGACTCCGTGCCCACCTTTTCGACTCGACATTATCCCTGCCCTGACGTATGCAGCAGAAACCTGGTCGCTACGTAAGCAGGATGGAAGATCACTTGGAGTTATCGAACACGTAGTCGAAAGGTCGATGCAAGGAGTATCCCGTATTTCGCAAATGAGAGAAAGGATCCGAAGTTCCGACCTACGTCAACGATCCCAACAGCTTGGACAAACACTTGATTTCGAAAGCAATACTATCTCTAGCCTTCTAAATGAAATGGGTAACCGCAAACAGATGTATATAGCCGACCACTTTACATTGTAAAGTCATCAGAACCATATTTGAAGAAATGGACTGTATCACGGTACTACATCCACATTAAAGCCCTAGTATTGCTCCAACGGATTAGCATCTTTTTCACGCTCTGAAGCAGCTTCTACGAGACAAGAATTTCAAGGACCGCAGCCCGCTCGAAAGTGACCCCATCGTTTTCTTTCAACGCTATCCTTATTCTTTTATAGAAGGATGCATCCAATAAATCCCCAGTAGAAGACTGCGTATGCTCATGATAGTGATTATATTGTTGGTTAATTAATTGCTTCAGATAAATAACAACTGAATCAACAAAAGTATCGAATGCGAAAGAAATCATTGGTACAAAATTATATGACAATATATTTAAAAAGGTTCAAGAAATATATATAACAATGTATTCAAAAAGGCCTGCATTCATCTGACCTCAGAATAAGTAATTAATCATTTTCCTACATTATTAGACTAATATGATGCTAGTAACATGTATTATTTGGCTAAAATCTCTGCACCTCTGTCTCCTTTAATACCCCTTATTCGGATTCGATGGTCACAGGTGGATGTTCATTACTGCTATGAGGGTGTTCGTTTAACTATAGAGTAGAATTCAGGAAAATGCAAGAAAATTCAGAATTCAGTCATTTTACATGCCAGAGAAAAGGCGAGGAACGAATGACTAGTGTTTTCAACGGTATATTGATCTACTTCTATATAATGGAGTCGTCCAACTTGGAACGTGTTCTGAACTTGGAGTAGTTCATGCATGTGACACCCTCTCAAGGTCTTCAGCCCGCCACATCATCTGTGCTCGATAGGAAATCGGCTAGTCTTGAAAACTAACGAATTATGTGTTGAAATGAGGGATCCTAAAATTGATCACAAAGTCATTACCGCCCTCTCCAGCAATTCCAGAGTTAATCCTCTGAAGGGCACTTGTCCCGAAAGTGTTAGAATAGCTTACCCTTGTCAACTATCCCTTACATTCAATAGGACAATCACTCAGATTTCGTCGGTGCTTTTGGTTTTTACAGCTTTCTAACACTTTATTAAAACAAATGTAATAAATACCTATGAATCAACTAGTAGAGAGCGTTCGGCATCTCCCGAACGACTACGTTCTTATTTATCATTTTAGAAATTTTTCATGAGACAAGTGGCAGCACTTCAAGCAGGTCGCCAACTTACAAGATCAAATGTTTTCACCTTTGTTTCTACTCATTAACTTCCATTGTGAATATGAGTAATATCCATAAAAGCAAGCACTTATTGGCGTCAAATTTAGACCACCCAAAATGTGAATGCTTGAACACGGAATTGGTCATTTTTCGAAAGGCGAATGAGTGAATTTTTAGCTGAAATTTCAGAATGACGCTGTTGTAAAATCAACTCCAGCTGCCTTATAATCCCTTATAATATTATTTATTTCACAGCATAAATACAGCCTGCAAAAAACAAATGTGGGTACTTCTCAGTTACTTTTCAAATGAAGTACTAAGCACAAATTCATCACATTGTGCATTCCAGTATAATTTACAGATCTACTCTGATTATTCGACTCAGATATGGTTGCTAGTTTATTGATAATGTAGTGCCAAAATGAACAGTGATTAGATAAAAATGTTTATCTCAATAATATCACAGCTCACTTTCAATTTCAGCTGACAGTGACCGTCACCGTGTACAAATACGAACCAAAAGGACCCGATCTTAACAATCGAAGCGCCTTGTCCACAACATTTTGCCACATCGACCTCGACCAATTAGCCATGATGATGTTCGTAGTCTACATAGAATTTGTTCTTTATAAAACGTAGTTGTACAAATGAGAAAGCCGTCCAAACCGTTAGAGTTCCTGAGAGAATCAAGTGTTTGCCGTCGATAGCCGTTGCAACTTTCTGACACATCATCCCTGGGTTCATTAGGCAAATTCCCGTCACCGCGCTGCCGACGATAATACAGCTTTTCATAAGGGCCGTTGCTAGAAACTATAAGTCTTCGAAACACTTCTTCTGTGCATTAGACAACTAAAAAAATCAGAACAATGTTGGACACTAATTTTCTTTTCCTTTTCAAAACCTACAAACCTTCACCTGTTAGCACACTGAATACTATATCATTCTCAAAATAAAATATGTGTAATATTTGAAAAGATGATCTCAGCTTGAAAGAATTCGATGTTATGGCTTCATGATAGCTTTCCTTAAACTCTGAGATATTTCATAATGAGTTTATATAATATATCTTTGTTTGCAAAAAAAGAAATAATTTAAGCTCTGCATCTTGAATGTCCCTTATAGTTCGGATTAAAATTTGCTTAATTCATGTCCAACACTGATGACCTACGGTTACCTTCTGGTGGGAGAAAGTTCGGACATAGCAATGGTTCGTAAGTGGTAGTAACTTGAAGTTGACCCAGAATGCTGGAGATCACAAAATCTGGTAAGAGTGCTCTCCGACCTTCAATTTCGAGAACATCGATGACCTAAAAAGTAAATGTTCTTCACTGTTCCCGAAGAGTGGATTGAAAGTGTTTCGATTTGGCATAAGTAAAGCTTTGCAAGTGAAGCAAGCTCCAAGAGGCTAAAGGTTTGTGAAAAAATGAAATTAATCTCTTACGTGTTCTCAGAACTCACGAAAAACAATGAAATGCCCAAGTTGTAAACTTACTGTTTGCATTGCAAAACGTTGTGCTAATGCCTGAACAGCACCCGCGCTAGTTGCAATACCAGGAATTTGGGCAAGGACTGCGTTGTTATCTGTGTAAACCGCAATAACAGGTAAGTTGCTGGGCCCGCTGGCTGTGAAAGTCCTAGTGCTCGCTGCAACGAAATTCCACAGTTTTTGTAATCAGTGGTTGTAAATTAAATTATCAAGTACTTCGAAAACCGGCTCTCCTCGTCATTATTGATTCAATAACACTTTCTTCTATAATTCAGATAACACCACGTGGTTGAAAAATAAACTTTATTCGGCTGATAACTCGACGTCTTCGTTTCTTCAGAGCTGATAATTAGAGTCAATCGTCCACAATTATTCGTTTTCGTTGTCGTTCAAGTCGACAGTTTTCCGGTGGAGCACCGCCCGTATGGAAAACCTCACACGGCAATGTTCATTGATATAGAATTGTTCTTATAAATAATGCTTCTCAATCAGCTGTTTTAGAAATCTCGTTTGAGAGCACCGATCTATTCTGAGAACTGTTTCAAGCCTTGCCAAGGTTTAGCATTTTACTGGCTTATGTACATTTCGGCAATGTTTCAGAACATATCGATGGTCTGAAGTGACATTTCTGAACGGCTGATTGAAGATGAATATGTATATAACCGTAGACGATGTGTGGCGCAATTGTTAGTTGTGCTATGCGTCGCACACGAGGTCTTTGGTTCTATCTCGTGCTCATGGCTCACCAAGCCATCCATCCCTCCGAGGTCGGTAAATCGGTACCGGACTGGTCCCAGACTTGTTCGAGAGGATAAGCTGCACTGACTCGGGTCAGCGGGACGTCACCGCGAGTCATTGTAAAGGCCAGATTCGCATTCAATCACCTCAAAGGAAGCTAGAAATTGAAGACAATTGAATGGCGCATCCCTCAGGGATTTATCAACGCCGAGAACTCTACCCTTCATCCTTTTTATCTATATAATCGCATTCCCTCGACTTTGAAAAGGCTCAGACAATATTTCGCGTTGTCAAGTCCTGTCATGTTGTCATTTGAACCACTATCAACCTATTAATAACGTTGCAAATTGTATAGCAATCAGCTTGCATACAATAACATCGCTGAGTAACATTCTTCATTCAAGCAATGTTCTTTTGAAGAAAATTGGACGTGCACAACAACGAAGGCGAAGACCACAACGAGGACAAACGACAGTAGATAATCGAACCTAATCATGAGCTCCGAGAAGACGAAGACTACGAAACGTTAGCCCATTTGAGTTCATTTATAAGCTCCTGGTGTTAGCTAAATCATAAAAGTTACTGCAATGAAAAACATCTTAGTTATATCTTTCTTCTTATAAAGAACTTCTTGTATAGATTCAAAAGGTAACTGCCTATAGGTAACGCAGACTGCGACAACAATTAAGCAATAGTGGAGTGCTAGGCATGCTCAGTCTGATTAGACTTCTTAACCATCTAAGAATAGGAATATTTGTAGCTCCATAACAATTCCTATTCATCACTTTGACCTCCAGGAATCACTCCACATCCAAACACGCTTGAGATTGAAACTAGCAGCGAAATCATGAATGAAGCGCTGGAAGGTCCTGCCTTGTTTGGAGGAATAATCATTTTCCTAAAATAGATTAAGTATTATAGACTGAAATAGGACTAATATCTACATCTTTTGTGTCAGAACATCCACGAGATAACAACAGATATGGCACTTGACATTTATGAGAGGGTGACGTCGCCTTGGCTGATCTTTGATTTTTTCTGGTTTTCTCAATTGTTTCGAAGGATCTTTGACTTGGTTAATTTAGACCAAAAACTTTAGAAGCATATTTCGTGACACGCTGTGCTTATGCGATGCTCAAAAAACTGTGATCGAGGTTAGAAGATCTGTGCCAAATCTTGAATGAAAATGGACTGCGTGGGAGCGACAAGTCAAAGAAAAATCCCGCTGAGTGGGCCAATTTCTCAAATTACACGGCTTATATTCGGCTCCCGCTTTCTTATTTCTGATGCTGCGACAATCGACGAAGCGCCTGAATCACAATTGTAGTTCTGAGAAGTTTTTCAATGGAGATATCGATTAACACAAAGGAAGCACAATGCCCACTGCAAAACTTTTTCGGTAACAAGTTTCTAGGCAAAATCTGCGTTTGTTGAACTTTGATGTTCTTGTGAGCCTTTCACAATTAGCACGCTCATAAATCATAGTTTTAACGGAGTGGTCAACTGATAGCCAAATTGAGTAGATCTATAGAGTCTCAGTAGTATGGTTGAGAATTGGGCGTGTATTTAGATGTTACCATCAATCCACCAACATGAGGATGTTAACGGAAAATCGTGTCAGGATTGGATCTCAGATTAAAAGCTACATGAAGGCATCAAATGGTGCAGTGAGATAGGAAAATAATTTACTTCGTTGAAATCGCCAATGTATCGAAATGGGAAAACCCAGTGGACGATGTTTGAGAGCGCAGGTTGTGTAATGCCAAGAAGACGCTGCCCTGTTCATCTTTTCAACGTTCCAAAGTAGATGTTTACAGAACGCCGTCCTTCCGCAATTTCCGCACGATGTTCAGACAATACACACGTTGCTATTGTGAATTTCATTTTCCTATACTATATTAAGTGATCAATACGACTCAGTCAGTTTTCGAAGTTTGAAGACCTGAAGATGTCTAAGACGATAAAGCAACAAGGCAGACACTACTGATGCCATTCCGACATTTTCCCAGTCGAATAAGTATTACACGTCCTCATGATCACTGAATTGCTGCATACGACCTAGATTCTGATTTCTGAAAAGCTCTCTACTGAGCGCTGCATGTTCAACAAATCACTGGGTTGGAAAGAAAGCTGGAGCACTAGTACAAAAACAAGAATTCATTCAAGAATTAAACAAACGCAATAGTAAGTATTCTTCAAAATAAGGACAATCGTTTTACATGACTTTTTGCCGTAGGTCCGTCAAGTTTCGCATCTGGTCAAAGTCGATAATTCTTTTGACTTCTAACTATAGAACACTTTACATGCATCTTCAGTTTCATCGAACGACTCAAGCTTTGTTGGACGTCCTGGCTTGTTTTCGAGGTCACGATTTCCAGAATTAAAGCATTGAAACCACCGTTCAGCAGCAGATTTGTTTGTTGTATCCTTTTCACTTCGTTGATTCGATCAGGTGTAGTTCAATGTGAAAGAACCTTTCTTCAAGGATGACGCAATTAAAGGTGAACTACGATCGTGTCATTTGACAGGGCAGAGATTTCTTACAAAGTGAAAATAAAGGCGGATAATATCTAGGCCCACAGCGAGAAAGTTCCGCATCAGAAAGTGTAATATTTCCATGATATATATGGGAGTTTTCCCATGCTTATTGAAGCGCCCCAGAACTTCCATTCCAACCGCAGTAGGAAATATTTTGAGAAACCATACTTTCGCTGTGAAAGTCTGTCTCATCCCAATACTAAAGGACATAGTGTTCGAAAAAGAAAGTTTTACTCATTTCCAACATGCTTGCGAAATGTCTCCGACCTGGAATGCAATGAATTTTGTTACAACTATTCCGCGAATGACAATTTGAAAGCACTGTTAGCGTTGCATTATCATAGACCCGGTTTATGAGTTTTACGAGCCGTGATTGAAGCTGAATAAGCTATTGCGTTTACAGCCGTTCCGTGTTTTGAGACTTCCGTGTCGTTTTCGTTCAATTCCTGGGCAACGAACAATTACGCTACAGTGCTCTCTCTGGACTTTCAATACAATTGTGTCATAAATCCGCGAATCAAGACGTCTTTGTGCGGAATGCCATCACCTGTATAATCTGTTGTCTCGCTGATTGTCGAGTGAATAGAGCGGAGCTTTCCATATTCTCCTAATACACCAAACAGCCTCAGTAAGTCCTCCTCATTGAAGGAATTGCTTGGGCATCATGTCCTTCTTATAGGTTTTTGGTGAAAAAGTTAAACTGTATCAGGTCTTCTTCTTATTTTGTGTTGGACATTTCAAAGAATTCGCCACAGTTTACGTCTATCGTCCATCGGCTACCATCAGAAATTATTATGTGTCCAGCCTATGGATCGGTGACATCCTGGTGTGCAGAACGGCGCAGTGAATTTCCGGTCGTTGCCACATGTCAGATTTTCGGATCTCTTCTCCCATTTGAGAGGAACGGAACACTCTTTGCATCGACCTTTCGTTTCCGCATTTTATAACTGCAAATGTTCTTACATCTTGCGCGCGTAGCGAGTAGTTTCCTGGAACATTTGTGGAGGCAACGGTAATCGCTGGTCGAATGTTGGCTATTGAGGTGGATGTTCTTTGTATTTTTTTACAACGTCAATGTTCTCAAACACTCTCCAGGTGGCTTGCTTACTCATGCTCAGCTCTATATCTTGGTTGCTCATGATATTGAATTTGCAAACTGAGCGCACGTATTTGAATCTTTCGGCGACATTGATTTTGTTAAGGGTGAATGGGCATTCAAAATCGATGCGTTCTTCACAAACACCGTTCTAGCGAAACTTGATCGGAAACCTATCCTCTCAGAAATGTTATCGCCCGGTCAACGCTTGATTCGGCCTGGCTGACATGAGGTCAGTTCAAAACTAACTGTGGTTCTAGGCCGCAAATTTTACATTGTTATTAACTAGGAACAGATAGATCTTTATCAGTGAAAATAGGAACCATTACAATCAACACATATTAGCCGCTGAGAAGTAGTTTGTTGATTTCTTCTACATTTAAACAGATAGCTCGGGTTCGACGAACTCTTGGAAAGGGCTTCCTGCATTCTGTTGGTTGGATGAGCGATTTCTCTGCAATGAGATGTCTAGACACTTGAAGAAGTGGTAGCTGACGGGCTACGAAGTTTCTTCATCCTCTGTAGTCTATAGTGTTGAATGTAGTGGTCTGTCTAATCAACTCGGGAAGGCGTGTATCCCTGCTGACCCGCTATTGTGTTATAGCCTCTTCATTGGACATAGACTTTTCGAAAAAGTTTTACTAATCAATCTAAAGCTCAAATCCTGGTAGATAAAATAATGTGCTACGTTTTTGAAAAAGCCCTCCTTATTGTGTTGTAGCAACAAAACTGAAATTGTGTTTCGCACTAGATTTGATTTGTTTGCTCAATTTGGGGTTGTAGACGGCTTTTTGCTATATTTTTGGCAAATTTTTCAGAACGGTATACGAGCGAGAAGATGATTACGTTTTTAATTAGAGTAATTCTTAAGTCACTTGAACATCGCATAAGGATTATCGGTTCTCATAAGTAAAGTTTGTATGTTAGAGGCACTTAATAACTACAAAGAGATAGAATATCACAAAAAGGGCTTTTGTACAGGTACTTTCAGTAAATAAAGTGGGCCGGACACGTAATGTGCTTAGACGACAGCTCACTTATGCCAAATGAAAACACTTCCAATCTATCTTCGAAATAGTGAAAAAGATTTACGTTTTCGATGTTCTCGAAAGCGAAAAGTCGGAAAGCACTCATACCTGATTTTGTGATCTCCAACGTGCTGGGTTCAACTTCATGTTTAATACCATTTATGAACCATTGCTATGTCAGAACTTAAAGCCAAGCCACCAGGGGCTCCAGTAATTCTCCAGTAGTGGACATCCATTTAGCAGATTCCAATCGGAACTATAAGGAGCATTCAAAGAGCAAAGCTGTTATTATTACTTTTTGCTAGCAAATATATTTTTCTATGATTTTATTAAGGAATATCTCCGAGTGTTTGAGAAAACTATCACAAAACCATAACACCAGATCTATCACAAAACCATAACACCAGAATCTTTCAGATCACAGCATCTTTTCAAATGTCACAAGTATTTTATTTTGAGAATAATATGGTATTCAGTGCGTCAATAGGTGATGGTTTCTGTTTTTTCAATGTCTATTGTACAAAAGAAAAAAATTCTTAAGACTTTCAGAGTCTATCAGAGGCTGCGTTGGAATGCTGTATTATCGTCAGTAGCACGGTGACGGGAATTTGCCCTGTAGGACAGAATATGCCACGTCAGATGGTACGAACGGCTATCGAAGGAAAACACATGTCCTTCTCAGGAACTCTCACCGTTTGGACGGCTTTCTAATTTGTAAACTTCGTTTTATGAAGAAAAAATTCTATGTAGACTACGAACATCATCAAGGCCAATTGGCCGGTGTCGATGTGGCAAAATGTTGTGGACAGATCGCATCGAATGTTAAGATTGGGTCCGTTTGGTTCGCATTTCTACACGGTAACGGTCACTGTCACCTGAAATTGAAAGTGAACTGTGATGTAATTGAGGCAAACATTTTCATCCAGTCGATGTTCATTGTGGCAATACACTACCAATAAACTAGCAATCATATGAATCTTGAACAATCAGAATGGAGCAGTGAATTATACTGAAATGCTTTATGTGTATGCACAATGTGATAAATCTGTGCTTGCCACTTTACTTGAGAATTTACAGAATGTTCCCACATTCCTTTTTTACTGGCTGATTTTCTGCTGTAGAACAAATCGCTCCGAAATTTTAGCTTAAAATTCACTCATTCGCCTATCGAAAAGTGACCAAATCCCATCTACAGGCATCCACATTTTATGTGCTCTAAAACTGATACCAACGAGTGTGTTCGCTTTAATAGACGTTACTCATAGCCACAGTGGAAGTTGGTGAATAGAAACAAATATGAAAACATTTGATCTTGTAAAGTGGCGATCTGCATAAACAGTTGCCTTTGTCTCATGAAAAATTTTCAAAATGATAAATGAGAACGTAGCAGTTCAAAAGATTCTGAACGCTCCCTTGCGAGAGATTCATTGAGTTTTATTGCACTAATTTTGATGAAGTGCTAAGAGGCTGTAAAAACAAAAAGCATTAATTAAATTTGATCAATTGTTCTTGTGAATTTAAAGGGCAGTTGATAAGGGTATTGCTATTCTAACACTAGAGCGACAGATGGCCTCAATGGACTAACTTCGACATTGCCGGAGGGGAGTAATGACTTTATGATCATTTTCACGATCCCACATTTCACACACAATTCGTTTTCTTACAGTTTTCAAAGCTAATCGATTTTCTACCAAGCACAGAATTTGTGGGCGGGCGAACACCATGAGAAGGTGTCACATCAGTTACTCACCTGAAGTTAAGGGAAATCTATTGGACGACTTCATTATACAGAACTAGACTATTATACCGTTGAAAAACACTAGGCAATCGTTCTTCGCCTTTGCTCCAGTATACAAAATGGACTGAATTCTGGATTTGCTTGCATTTTCCTGGGTTCTATTCGATACTTTAACAAACACCCACATAGCGTAAATGGAAATTCACCTTTAGCCCCGCCATATCGAATTATGCGAAACTAAAGACGGACATACCAAGATCTAATTTGAACAATACATGTTAGTAGCCTCATGTCAGCCTACTAATGCAAGAAATGATTGATTACTTATGCTTGAGGTCGGATGTATGCAGACTCTTCTGGATATATTTGGTTGTTTCGTGTTTCCTTTCGTATTTCGATACTTTTGTTGATTCAGCTGTCACTCATTTAAAGAAGTCACTCAACTAGCACCTTAATTGCTATCATGATCAATGGTACGCAACCTTTTACTGCAAAAAGGTTTAAACGCCTTTCGTTCAGAAAGAATGAGGATAGCGTGCCAGCAGAATTGATGAGTCACTTCTGAATGGACCTCAATTCTTGAACTTTTGTCTCAGAAGCTGCTTCAGAGCTTGGATTAGATGCTAATCCGATGGAGCAATATCAGGGCTTTTACGGTGGCTGTGGTGCCGTGACTCAGCCCAGCTTTCCAAAATGTGGCCTGGCGACTCTGCATTGTGACGTAGTCGGTCAATGTAGGGTGTCCATCGCGGCATGTTTTTGTACTATTCTATTTCATTTAGATAGCGAACGATGGTATGACAGCAGTGTTCAGGTGCTTGTCCGAGCAACTAGAAGATTCTCCAACACATCACAGCTTTCGGCATTTATGAGTCATGCATGTGGTTTGTTATGCATACTTATACATTTACGTGTTTACACGTGTTTATGCCGTGCAGCCTCGTCAGTTGCACGGTGTCTTCGCTTGAAGCAATCCCTCTTGGATTAGAACCCCTTTGCGTATAGATATCGAAGACGTAGTGTTTACACGCGCCGGTAAGTTATAAAAAGCACCTAACGGGCATTGTTGTGCACCCGGTTGCTCTTGACTGGAGATTGTGAAATATCATACCATTCGTTTCAAATGTTTCTTTGGACCCCGTTCAAATTTAGTATGCCTGAAAAACAATCTTCAAGCCATGCATGGGTCTGTTGTGGATACTAATACAGTGCAATGCACGTGTTTCGGGCCTACCACCTTCGTCAGTTGCACAGTGCCTTTTTGTTAGTCAGTTTCTCGGGTACGTACGCCTTACATATAGGAAGATCGATCACATCAATTAACTTAATATCAGTATCGTTCCATACTTTTGAATCTGACCGCGACATTCCTCGCATGAATAATGGGAGATGATCAGGAACTGTCATGGAGTGAAATAAATAACCTGAAAGTAATGAATGCGTTCTCAACAAACCCATGACATATTATGGTTCACACAAAATCGAAGATCCGATGCAAGACCACAGGAATGTTGCTAAAAGTTTCCTAATGCTGTTATGTGTGAGGTCCAGTTAGTTTCAAAATAAATTCTGCACGTTGACCAAGCAAGACCAAAGTGCGTCCAGAAATAACTTCTTTACGACAAATATCTTGTGTTGCTCAAAACTTCTTCTGCTTTGCTCATGATAAAAATGATTTCCAACATTAGTTGTGAAAAGTAGAGGACAGCTTTTTTGGTATGGAGAGATAAGGTGTTCAAAGCAACACGGAGGGAAAAAACATAGATGTCGTTGGAATTTTATATGTACTCTCTGCTTTCTAAGGACTAATGATCTTCAGTTCTAGCCCTACATAGGAATCAAGAATCGGGATTCCTCACAAATGCCTTCAATCCACAGCAACTAAAGCAGGCATCTGCATTCCTCAGAGCAGCCAAACCCTAAACGCGAATTCGGCGGTCTCTGGACATGGTTCATAGAGAATGAGAGAAGTGGAGATGTCAAACAACACACGTACGAGTTCGTTCTATCCAGACAGAATCCGTGTTTGAAACTACAGGAAGGAATCGAAACGGTCTCAGAGTGTGTAAAGCGCACATCAGATGACTGGGAAAGGTAAAGTACTGGGCATCAAAAAAGTAGCTAATGCGGAAATAACGTGTAACGACGCTTGTGTAGTGGTTATGATCTTTTCAATTCCACTATGCGAAAGCTAATGAGGGTATAATCAATGTATTTTGTGCACGACTACAATATGGTTTACTCACATTTGGCTCTTTATAACAACTGTGTGGAAAGGCGCAAATTTGTATATGGGAACCATCCTACTTGATCACAACGTGGACAAACAAAAGTGACAGATAGCAATTTCCACATTCTAAACAATGAGGAAGAGTTTCTGTCAACAAAAAATCTGAATATGAAAAACTATTCAAGATACTGGTGTGAATTAGAACAACTCAACTATGATATAATCGGGATATTGTTAACAATGGTTTTCAAAATCTCTCTAGTTTATTTCCGCCAATGTTTCGGGCCTTTGACACAGATACCCATAATTCTCCATGGCCTGGATCTGCATCCTCACATTTTTTCAACACTTTCTCCTGTTCTTTCTAAAACTGGGTTGTGTTTGATAATTGTGTAAAGAGGCCGTACAACAGACCATCGTGCCCAGTAGCACTTCAAACTTGTAACAGTGTGCGTATGCGTCTCCCTTATCAGGGTCGACGATAGTAGCTCGTTGGAACAATTCTCGAGCTTTCTTCACCTAAATGAAATTACTCTTAAAGGATTTATTATGAATAGAAAGTCCGGCACAAAGACGGTATCTTTCGTTCAGCCCAAAATAATCGTGCAGGTGCTATTAATACTATTATGTTCGCATCGCTTCAATGCTTTAACCGACTTGGCACGTCGACCATGTCGCTCCACCATCCAAATTGCTTTAGTCCAAAGTCGTCGTGAAGTAAATTTTTGCTACAGTATTTCTGAACCAAATTATTGACCTTAAGGAGAACTGGGTTCAATGCGTACATTTGAGGAATGACACTTCTCATCTTTTTTGTTAGTGCATATTGCCATCACTCGGTCAGTCGAAGTAAAAAATCATATTGTGCGATACGTATACCTCATGGATATTCGCAACTATAGCACTTTAAAGCCAAGTTGAAACCTCTTGAGCCGTTTTTGAGGCATTTTATCACTTTGCGAGCCGTACAATAGAACGATGAACTGGATTCACTTCATCGCGTCAAAGATTGCCACTAATTACCAAGTCAAACACTGATTCCAATGCGACGCTGTAATTGGTTAAGCAATTTAGGATTAATCACAGCAATTGTAGATCATTAAAGTTGCAGTCGCAATATCTCAGTTGCATGACAGCAAATTCCTGTAAAACCACAAGTGCAGGCGACAGCAAGGCTCCAGAATGTACTAGCAAGGCTGCCTAAGAATTTCATGCGAAACCACTCCCGTAAAATATAGAGCAAGCCATTGAAAGAGAACTACCGAATTCTCAGGCCGCAATCGAACCCAGAAACGATTCAGCCATCCTCACAGATAGTTGCTGGATTACGAAGGGTAAAGATGCTAAACACGCACACGTAGGAGATTGGGCTATCTAAATGGATTCTGTATTTTGCAGCTATAAGAGTTAAAGCGATTCCAAAGTGCCTAAAGAGCGGATCCAATGACCGGGAAAGTTTACAGTATGGAAAAAGTAGTTATGCAGAAGCCACAAATTATCACGCTCCCCCTACACTGCTGCGCTTCTTTACTCTTGTTTAACGAATGCTAATAAAGTTATAAGCAGTTACGGGGCTTATACGCGGCTACAATATGCTTTATTCACATTTGGTTTAAGAATATTTAGAATAACTGCTGTGCGGAAATGCGGGATTCTGCTTTTGGGACCAATCCGACTTGATCACACTTTGGATGGATAAAAGTAAAGTGGAGAGAGCATAGTTCATGAAGAAAAGCTTAAGCAACGTGGTATACTTATCTATTCACTTACTTGGATACTTGGACGGTCCGTCTTCACTAGATATGTGGACTTCAGCACATAATCCATTCGTCCCTTTGCTGCGCGTCAGTCGCCCATGACGGTGATCCAATTTGAGTATGGCGGCCGCTACGAGTGTCATACCGTTATCTGAAAGATATCGGGAGCTGCGAGTACAGTTCCTTAATTCTTTCAACGAACACGTCCGTTTAACGTGCAGGTGGTCGTCCTCGAGGACGCGTAGATTGTCGTAGAAGTCACTCTACAATTCTTCTCGTCCATTTGTCGTCTGTTTTTCTCAGAATATTACCGGCCCATCCGCGTTTCGCTATATCACGAAGATGCGATAGACCTCCATGATTTGAGCTACGGAAGCCGGTCACACGTTGTGTGCGTCGACTAAATTTCAGACGACATCGTTCATGCGCTCTGTGAGTTGTTCGTAGCTGTTTATACGTCGTTGAAGTATTCGTCCACGTCTCAGCTGCACAACCAGAGCGCCGGTAGGGCTGTTGAATCAAAAAGGTGAGCATGGAGTTTAGGGTTCGTTTGCTGGTGGGTGGCTTCTTTAAGCGGCCCAAATCCCGCCTGTGCTGCTGTCCTCCTTCTATCTAGTTGCTTCTTCATGTTGTTTACCATGTTCAGTATTCGCCCGAGTACACATACGAGGTGGTTTTTGCTATCAGAGAACCACTCATTTTGACTTGATCACCACTGCACCACTGGTTCGTCATGATCTGGGTATTCATACTATTGATAGGTGATCCGATCTTCCTTCCGGCTTCGTTTGATTCCTTTAGCATCGTCTCTGCTTCATTGGTACTTTTCAAAAAGATGACGATGTTGTCCGCAACACGAAGATATGACATGAAATTTCCATTGACAAAAATGCTTTCTCGTTAATATCGAGCTATTCCATTGCCCACTTCAGCGCGGCGGTTAACAGCTTTGGCGATATCGTATCGCCCTTTCAAACCCCTTTACCTACAGATATGGTTAGAGGTCGATGGAAAGCTGTGTATTTGTGGTGCAGATTCGATAGTAGTCTGACAGGGTTCTTATATACGACGGATCAACTCCGTGACCGACGAGCGCTGATAGTACTGCATTCGTTTCGATGTTATCAAACGATTTTTCATGGCCTACAAATGTTAGTATTAAGGGCATGTGATACTCCCGACAGACTTCAATGACCCGTGATACGGCTTGAATGTAGTTTATGCAGCAAATCCTCCACGGCATTCTGCATGTTCAGTTGGCTGAACCTCATCCAAAGCTCTTGATTTTGCACAGAAGTGTAGCCTTCGCAAAAAGCTTGTAGAGTACACTCAGCAACCAAATTGGACGATAATCATGAATATTCTTTAGGTCACCGTTTTCATGGAGGATGATTGTGCAAAACGTCCTCCAATGGTCTAAAGTTTTTTCTTTCTAAAGGTACGATGCCATGTGTAGCTAGTAATATATGTAGACTGTGGCCTCCAGCTTTTGAAAAGTCGACGGTGATGTTATCGAATCTTGGAGCTGTGCCATTCTTCATGCCTTCTATCGCAACACGTACTTTAGAGGGCAAAATCCTGAGTAGTTTTTTCTTCAATGAGGATTTTGGGGGTACGGGAGGGGGATTGTGCAACGAAAAAGGTTGGTATTAAATTTTTTCGTTATCATTTCCATATCGTGGAGAGATGTTCTAACATTCCAGGGCTTTTCTCATTTCATCATTTCTCGCTGCTAGCGAAACACTATATTCACACACGTTCTCACGACATTTCTTTAGACTAGGTTTTTTCGAGCTGTTTCCCACAGTATCTTCTGCCTGCACTGGTGAAGATCCTCCTGCAGAGCTCTTCTGCAGCTAGAGTTCATTATCACTCGAGCTGTGTGATAGATTAGGATTGAGCCTCAGTTTTCTTCTCTTTTCGAGCAACTCCATGGTGGCAGTGGATATACGATTTAATTCACTGTTGGAGTAACTGAAGCGGACTCGACGCAACTTTCAAGTCCTTTGATGAGCAGCTCGTAGTCTCTGGTCGTATCTTCCTCCATCTGCGTGCAAGTCACGATTGGACAGGAATTTCTTGAGAATGTCCTCGCAGTAAACGGCTTGACAATTTATTCCCGATCGATGGCATGTCTTCCTTTCCAGCCTACTGCTGAATCGAATCTTCGCTCGAAGATGGCGGTGGTCGGATCCAGTACAGAATGATGGACTACGAATGTGTCAAGCAGGCACCATCTTCTATTTGTGAGCATATGGTCGAGCTCCGCATGTGCCGCGCCATCAGGTGACTCCCATCTCCAGCAACGGTGTTGCTTCTCCTGAAAAAGTGGATTTCCGTGTAAGAGATGTGCTGCAGGCAGGAGTCCTGCAAGACGAATCCCGTTCTGATTTTTCTCTCCTAATCCAGACTTTCCAGTCCTACATTTCCTATCGTTTTGCCCTCCCTATTCTGGCATTGAAGTCACCAACCATGACTTTGTTACATGACTTATCACTGCGGATGACTTCCACCAAGTGATAATAAAACTTCTGCAATTCTTGTTCATCAGCTAGTCGGTTGATCATACTGATGTTTCTGCTGTGCTTTAACTTTAATCGAAAGATGGCCAAGCGAGGGGAAAGGATTCTATGAGAATCGACGTGATGGGTTATGGACGGATGAACGAAATTCCTCTCCTCAAATTACTAGCGTCCCGTCGCTGAGTTCGCGTAAATCGGGCTTCCTGAGTTTTGTTTTTTGCACGGCAATCACATCATATTTTATGCGGTGTGCTGCGTCAAGAAATGCTCGAAGATCGGCGTCAGTAGAGAGCGTTCCTGCATTGTACGTGCAAAGTAAAAAACAGTCTCCATGGCGTGTTGTTTCAGTGCTCGACAGATCTAGTTCCAGAGACGTCTTTTGTATACCATGGTTTTCTTGCCTACCACTGGTCGTCTCACCGTCTGACGTCATAGACGGGAGAACCCACTGTGCGGAGTACCGAGCCTGGATTATTGCTGGTTGTGCATATTGGGTTTCTTGCACTTATGACTTTACCCTATTTCAGATCTGGTCTATACGATACTGGTTCCAAGGAATTAGCTTTCAGTGGCGGATCCTTGGTCGCAGTTCCTACCAACTGATTCGGCGATGGTGTTAAACCCGAAATGAATGAATTAAAGATAGGATAAAAAGTTAACCGGACGTTCACGGAGTATATAGAAGCCGAAACAATGTGGTATAGCTTTTGTTAATGAGAAACTGGGATCTAAAAGATTTATCAACATGCTGATGGAACTCCAGGAAGCTCCAATTATAATGAAATTTGTAAATTTTAACAATAGTTATCAGAATTTCACCAATGAACCATTAACGGATCGACCGAATGTCTGGCTTTGCCTATGTGAATATTCCTTTCAACCTCTTTGAATCCAAGAAAATATTGCATACTCAATCAAAAACAGTTCATATATATTTTGTGCGCCAGATCATTCACAAAGTAGCAACGGATAGAGCACTTATATCACGGGTGACGTCGCCTTGGCAGCTCTTTAACTTTTCCAAGTGCTTGAGGAGATACTACCTCGTTTAATTTGAAGAAAATCTCTCAAAGCACACGTTTTATGACAGACTCCGATATTTTGAAGTGTATGAGAATTAGTTGCTAAGGTGAAAACTCCTTTTCAGTATATTTCTTGACGAGAACTGTGTGATGAAGAGCACTTGATCAGAAGTTCCAGTGAACATGCAAATTTCTTGTGTGGCGAGATAGCGAATTCGGCTTCCGTCCCTTATTTCTGATGTGCGACATAAAATCGCCAATTTCGCGGAATTTCTGTGTGATATGCAAGCCAATCGGGATTTGCTTTTGTACAATCTCTATAATGAAGTATCTTTCAAGGGTTACAAAATCTCTCGTGATTTATCTCATTTCTGCAAATGATTCTGAAAGATCATCTAAAAAGTCTGGTTTAAAGATTTTTTGCTTGATAAGTAATTACCTGTTACCTGTTACCTGTCGTCCCGTTGATCGTCGAGTGACTCGAGCGGGTACCAGCAACTCTTCCATTTTCCCCTATCGCGTGCAAGAGTAGCCCAGTGGGTCCTCCTTGCTCTAGGAATTCGCTGAGCATCATATCTTTCTTCCATCGCTTTCGTGAAGAAATCGGACCAACGGGTCAGTGGTCTTCCTTTAGAGCGCTTGACGTCCCGAGGAATCCAGTCGGTAACGGCTCTCGTCCATCGGTTGTCGTTGAAGCGCATCACGTGTCCGGCCCACCTTATTTTCGATATCCTGGCATGTAGAACGGCGTCTCTGATTTTCGATCGTTGACGTAGGTCGGAAGTTCGGATCCTTTGTCTCATTTGCGAAATACGAGATACTCCTAGCATCGACCTTTCGACTGCGCGTTCGATAACGGCAAGTGATCTTTCATCCTGCTTACGTAGCGACCAGGTTTCTGCTGCATACGTCAGGGCAGGGATAATTGTGGAGTCGAAAAGGTGGGCACGGAGTCGTATGTTCTTTGTCCTCTTCGCTACATCTTCGATGCTCTTAAACGTTCCCCAAGCCGCTCGTTTCCTCCTGCTCAACTCTGGGGCTAGGTCGTTCATCATGTTGATTTCACGACCTAAATAGATGTAACTGGAACATTCGGAAATTGTCGTTCCGTTGAGCGTGAATGGGGCATTAGAAACCCATCCGTTCCTCATGAACATTGTTTTCGTTAGATTCAGTTGAAGACCGATCTTTCCACAGGTGTTATCGAAATCAGTCAACATTCGTTCCGCTTGGCTGATGTTTGGTGTTATGAGAACGATGTCGTCAGCAAAGCGAAGATGGTTCAATTGTCGACCGTCAATTTTCACTCCCATTTCGTCCCATTCTAATGTTCGCATGACGTTTTGTAGGGTGGCAGTGAATAGTTTTTGGCGATATTGTATCGCCTTGTCGAACCCCTCTTCTTACGTCAATGGTGATATTGTTGTAGAATGAAGATATTCTGGTCGTGAAATCTTTATAAAGCTCACGAAGGATCATTATGTACCGAGTAGGGACGCCCTGGTTATCCAGAGCCTCTATAACCGCTTCTGTTTCCACTGAATCAAAGGCTTTTTTCAGATCGATAAAAGTGAGACAGAGTGGTTGTTTGTACTATTGCGAAACTTCAATGAGTCTTGTGATCGTGTGGATATGGTCCATGGTACTAAATCCTTTTCTGAACCCTGCTTGTTCGCATGGCTGTCCTTCGTCCAGTGTTCTGTCAATCCTGTTCAGGATGACTCGAGTAAAGAGTTTATAGACAACGGACAGCAAGCAGATTGGGCGATAATTGCCTATGTCGTGAAGGTCTCCCTTTTTGAACAACAATACGGTCTTGCTGGTTTTCCATTGAATAGGGACCTTGCATTCTGACAGGTAGCGAGTGAAGAGCCGAGCCAGGGTGTTGATGAGAACTGGCGGCAGGTTCTTCAGGTGTTCTGGTCTAATCCTGTCTGGACCGGGTGTTGTTCTGTTTTTCACCGACGATATAGCATGTCGGATTTGGAAGGAAGGACCAGTGGAACGACATATTCGTCCTCTTTCAATTTATATGACGGTAAGAGAACATGGCTAGCGAAGAGATCCGAGTAGTACTGGTGGATGATTTTCTCCATAGCCCTTCTGGAAGCTGTAAGTGTCCCGGTAACAGTAACGAAGTAACAGTAACTGATAAGTAATTAATTAATATAATATGTATCCTAGATAAAGAATTAGTTTGAGAATTTCGGCTTAAAAAAACGATTCAGAGCAAATACTCCTGTCTTACAAAAGAAAGCGGTTGCACTCAATGCAGTTTAGACATTTTCGCTGCTGAATAACAGTAGCTTCCGTTCTTCAGCTTCAAATATACTTGTATAGTGCGTTTGATTGCATCTCCAATTTGGAAGAGCTATTTACTGGCAACTGCACCTCTAGCAGTTTTGAAAATGTCTTGGAAAACCTTCTTTTGCTGTGGGTGTTTCATTTCAGTTGTGAATGACGAAGCATTCAGTGAGGAATGCTCCATTTGTTTCCAAAGTGTTTGTGAGAATTCTGCGATTAAGAATGTAGTGAATTTTGTCCGATCTTGTTTGCGTATATAGCAGTAATGAGTGATATACAAAACCATCGAGATCCGTGTCAAAAAAGCGAAAAAAGAGTTGAGAGTATGTTTATTCTTGAAGGTTGTCTCCAGAAGTTACATTGCATCAGGTCGCCTTCTATTGTGTGCTAGACATTAGAGGATTTTCGTGGTTTACGTCTATCGTCCATCGGCTGTCATCATAGCGTATTACGTATCCAGCCTATGGATCGGTGACATCCTGGTGTGCAGAACGGCTCAGTGAATTTCCGGTCGTTGCCACATGTCAGATTTTCGGATCTCTTCTCCCATTTGAGAGGAACGGAACACTCTTTGCATCGACCTTTCGTTTCCGCATTTTATAACTGCAAATGTTCTTACATCTTGCGCGCGTAGCGAGTAGTTTCCTGGAACATTTGTGGAGGCAACGGTAATCGCTGGTCGAATGTTGGCTATTGAGGTGGATGTTCTTTGTATTTTTTTACAACGTCAATGTTCTCAAACACTCTCCAGGTGGCTTGCTTACTCATGCTCAGCTCTATATCTTGGTTTGCTCATCATATTGAATTTGCAAACTGAGCGCACGTATTTGAATCTTTCGGCGACACTGATTTTGTTGAGGGTGAATGGGCATTCAAAGTCAATGCGTTCTTCATAAACATCGTTCTAGTGAAACTTGATCGGTGACCTATCCTTTCAGAAATGTTATCGACCGGTCAACGTTGATTCGGCCTGGCTGACATGAGGTCAGTTCAAAACTAACTGTGGTTCTAGGCCGCAAATTTTACATTGTTATTAACTGGGAACAGATAGATCTTTATCAGTGAAAAAAGGAACCATTACAATCAACACATATTAGCCGCTGAGAAGTAGTTTGTTGATTTCTTCTACATTTAAACAGAGAGCTCGGGTTCGACGAACTCTTGGAAAAGGCTTTCTGCATTCTGTTGGTTGGATGAGCGTTTTCTCTGCAATGAGATGTCTAGACACTTGAAGAAGTGCTAGCTGACGGGCTACGAAGTTTCTTCATCTTCTATAGTCTATAGTGTTGATTGTAGTGGTCTGTCTAATCAACTCGGGAAGGCGTGTATCCCTGCTGACCCGCTATTGTGTTATAGCCTCCTCATTGGACATAGACTTTTCGAAAAAGTTTTACTAATCAATCAAAAGCTCAAATCCTGGTAGATAAAATAATGTGCTACGTTTTTGAAAAAGCCCTCCTTATTGTGTTGTAGCAACAAAACTGAAATTGTGTTTCGCACTAGATTTGATTTGTTTGCTCAATTTGGGGTTGTAGACGGCTTTTTGCTATGTTTTTGGCAATTTTTCAGAACGGTATATGAGCGAGAAGATGATTACGTTTTTAATTAGAGTAATTCTTAAGTCACTTGAACATCGCATAAGGATTATCGGTTCTCATAAGTAAAGTTTGTATGTTAGAGGCACTTAATAACTACAAAGAGATAGAATATCACAAAAAGGACTTTTGTACAGGTACTTTCAGTAAATAAGGTGGGCCGGACACGTGATGTGCTTAGACGGCAGCCGATGGACGAGAGCCAATACCGTTTGGATTCCTCGGGATATCAAGCTCTCTACAGAAGGACCACCAACCCAATGGTCCAATTTCTTCACAAAAAGCCTCGAAGAAAAACATGATGCTCAGCGAATTCATAGAGCGAAGAAGACCCACTGAGCTACTCTTACACACAATAGGGAGAAATGGAAGTGTTGCCGGTGCTCGCTCGGGTCACTCGAAGATCAACACTACGACGTTGAAGTCTGAGCGCCACACGACGCTGTTGCGTGACGAGCTAGAATGTGTTAGCTTATGATGAATTCTATAAATAAACGAACCCAAGTAGTTGTATTATCATAATAATTTGATAGAGTACTATTGATGAGACCCTGATAAGACAGACTATCACTAATGGATACGACGCTAATGCTTCTCAATGAATAAAACCAAAATGATTTGTTCAGTTAGTCCTTTTTCAAAAGTCTCCCTGCATTCTGTTATGAGAGCTTGTTATAAATTGCATGCTGCCAACAAATACAAATTTTTTTTAAGGCATTGTGAATCTGCTAATCGTGGGTGCTGTGATAATAATTAAGGGTTTGAAACAAGAATAGGAATAATCAATTAAGTTCATCAAATAAGTACCGAATGTGTACGGCAGCGGGTACCAATACATGCTCTGAGACGGCATGCAGCTTGAGCTAGAAAAAGCTCATGTTTTTGCCAACGGAATAAGGGAATCGACGCCAAATTAGTTACACTCCCTGTGAAGTTATAAGATCAGCATACACTGCAATGACAGGAAATCTTTGTAGGTCAATTCCCTTATATGTAGAGTCATATTCCCATACAAGCAATTGACTGGACGCAAAGCCGCCGTCTACTTAATGAGGCCAGAAGGCCGGAACCTAGGTCTAGCAAGTGATATTACAGATCTCATGAAAGACTTAAAATATGCTGTAGGGATGTTAAGGAATTTTTATTTTACCACTCCTAAAGTAGTGTCATGATGTCACAATAATATACGAAAATGGTGAACGATATGCATAACCTTGAATTTCAGGCGGTAGATAGATTTGTGTATTACTCATACGGGACGTGCACCGCCACTAAAACTATCATCAAGCCCCTTACCGTGTGGTGTCCGTTTTCAGTTACTTCAATTGTAGAACTTTTGCATCTCATTCAATATTCATTATACAGCTAAACAGAAAGATCGAAACAGAAAAAATGAAGTCAAAAGGCGTTCCCTGCCCTTGATCATCAAAAAAAAAGTTTTTTTTGCACATATTTTGTGACCGATAATCCACTCAAAACTGAATTTATTTTAATCCTTGTGATCTGACAACGATTGTTCTGTCGAATATGCAAATATGAGAAACAACGAGATAGAATCACAATAAGCTGCTAGTGAGGATCATAATCCTCACCGTACGCAAAGGATTTGATGCTGGTAGGAGTATGTCTGTTTAACAGACATAGGAACACGTAATGAATTCGTACACATGTCTTTCTTACCTATGGAATGTCAAAACAAAGTTTCTTCTAAAGCCCTGTCATGTTAGATATCCTGCAAGTTCTCTGCTTATGAATGATTACAGTTTATCGTAAAAAATATGAAGTCCGTAGAAAACGAAAAATTGCTCGTGTCCCTTGAGCCGATTGAACTAGTAGCGATATGTTGACAATACTCATCATCTTGATCGCGTTTTTAGATGCAGTTGGTGAACATTAAACTTCTTATCTGACCATGCTATTTAAGCGTTTGAAATGTTTCTTGCACTACAGTCATCCCATGATCTGAAGTTTTTAGTAATCGAAAGACAGCTCGCAATTACCTTCGCTGTCAATGTCAGGATATGTGAATCTCTGATACTTATCTTTTTTAGCCAATGCGGAGTTGGTAGTTGTTGTTGTAGCTGTTGAATTTGCACAAATAGCAGTACAAACCCCAAGCTGACGTATTGAGCGCTGTCGCTACCTACCAACCTAGCGTCAGCTAAAAGACATAGGGGCTCTACCGAGTATCCGGTGACAAATGAAAAAATGATCCTCTTCGTTAGATAAGAATTTTTCATAAGAGTGATAGTAATCGTTCCAGAGCTTAAATCTTTGGCTAATGCGCTGTATGGCCGTTTTTTCAAAGACTTTTACAATGCTGTTAGATTCAAAATGAATTGCATCTTACATCGATCGCGCATTTTACTATCACTTCGCTGAAAGCACGAAAAGCATATGGACGTGTGGGGGAAATTTTTTTGGAATCAGAGTCGTACATATTATTTGGAGTTGCTTCCAAAGCGAAGAATAAATTCTTATTTAATTAACAAATTTGCGTTTCACATGTGTCACACATTAGCGCCATCGATCGATCGCAGTGTTGAAGCTGCAGGCAGCACCTCCCCTCACCCACCTGTAGATTAGACAAAAAACACACACCTGCGAATGTGATTCAATCTTTTTTTTCTGCTACGCTACAGAGAAACAGTCTTTCCAGAAAATAAGTACAGCTTTGGAATCGCTCAATCTACGCTATCGAATGATTGCTATTGGTCTAAGGGAAAAGCTCTGCCCTTCAAGAAAAGCACTTATGAGAAGAAAAAAGCGGCCACATGGCACAGTAGCAAGAGGTTTAAGCTTTCGAATGATTACTAAAAGTGCAGCAGAAGGTCTTCGTTTAGCAAAAGAGGTCCTTTCTTCATTTATCCTTGGATTATCGAACAGAACCAAAATAGGTCTTCGATGCTCACTTATTTCACTTCGTTCTAAAAATGGGTTTTTTTATAGTCAAACAGTGAAAGCCAGATGGAAGCATTAGCAGCAGCAGTAGATACACAGGAGGCTGACGCTATATATGTAGTTGGTGGAGATGGTACGCTAAGAAGAGTTGTAACCGGAATTTTCAGCATAGGTAGGTTTTCGATTTTTGTGCCGAATGGTCACCTATCATCTGTAATCTCATTAATCGTTAATCATTTCGCTACCGTGCGTAAGGCTTAGGAAGTTGGACGCAACTTTTGAAGAGAAGCGGCGGAGGACCCATAAAGGGATTACATTTATAGTAAAAATAAGTGAATTTACAAATACTGTTAAACCCTTCTCTGTCATTTCTAGCCGGCCGCTCTCTACATAACCGTCCAAACCCTCCATCCCCCCAACTCCCGAAGATGCCGCCCGTCACATGAGATTAAGTACCATATCATTGCGGCCTAGTGTTCATCGCTTCCATGAAAGGCCTCCCGTTTTGAACGGGTCATTAGTCGATGGCTTTCCCAGCTGCGTTTAAGTACCTATTTGATAGCATGAAAAGCTGCATTATTGAAACTGGTTTGATTATTGAAAAGGCCCCATATTGGGTTAATCATTCAAATCTTGCATGCCATCTTTAGATTTATCAGCTCAGTAAGTTACAGTATAGAGAAAATCTCGCAAATCGCCTACATGAGATTAGTTAAAATCAATAGTTTGTCATTAGATAGTACATTGTTTTTTCATAATGTATACGCATTTTTCAGACCGCAATGTTTGCACATTTTTTTGCATTACGGTTTTTTAAAATTTCCTAAACACCAAAAGTTCAACATATATGCCTTTTGCTCATAAAAGAAATTCATAATCATCAATTTTTTTTGGCGGTCGAAATGCTGCGATATATTAACCCTTCGCGACTGTGGACCCGCTTCCTCTTCACCTATAACCCCCGGCTTAGCAGCGCTTGACGACCCGCTCCGCCTCCTCTGCATTTCTGACCCACAGGGTAGGAACACATTGAATGTATTATTTCAATTGTATTACTGTTGTTATTTTCCTGCTTATAGCTAGTAATAATATAGTATATCATAGCATCATAGTATATTCACATTTAGCATGACATAGGAAAATACACAATAATGAAATTGAAATAATACAAAAATACTTTCAACGCGTTCCCACACTGGGGTACGAGATGCATATAAGCGGAGATCACGGTCCCGAAGGGTTAGTGCGTACACTGCGCGCGTTAATGAAAGAATATGATGGTCTGTGAAGACATAGTCTTTTAAAAGCTGAAAACACAAAATTCCCCAGTAATATGGCTTTGTGATGGCAAGGAAATCCGTTAAGGTGTCAAGATTTTAAGTTCAATTATAGTAATTACATCTTTGTACCCTCCTCATCAAGAGGGTCATTTGGTAGAGCTGATCGAGTCCAATAAACTCGTTCTAGAAGGTTTTCTATAACTGTTTGCGACATTCATACCAAAAGTAAAACTTATCTTTGACGATGTCTAATTTATATCTGAGGAGATAAATGTAGCGATTGAACATAAAAAGCGGCAAGAAAATTGTGTTTATTTTATTCGATAACGCGAAATAAAGTATTTTGAAGTGATTGCATGTGCTTATCAAATGCATTAAGGATAGGCGTTATGGGTACTCTATTTAGGAAGGAACTGAATCAAATATGAACAGTGTGGGAGATGTGGGCCCTGGCTGGTTCCGTCACATCGAGGAAAAGCGACGGAAACTGTGGTGTTTAGGGCCACTAAAACGGCGATGGGCGTATCTGTGGGAGATGGTGAAGGTAGAGGTCTATATATTATTCCTTCCATTTACTTGGTTTAGCTCTACTAAGATTATTCTTGTGAGATTTTGAGATTGTGAGGTACCATTTTTGTATTCCTCAATAATATTTCAATTTATTTCAACCTCTTGTTCTTTTTTCCTACACGATCCGGTATCACATGTTGTGTCCCCCTAGCATTTCCTTTGTTCGATTCGTTTCCTCACTTCTGTATTCCATCAAAGTTTCAAATTACTAATGAATCCACCTGCTGAGTGTAGACTACTAAAGAGGTTGGGGAAAAAGTTTTAAGAAAATGCTTGTTAAACATTTATTTATGCACCTGTAACACCTGAACAAAGAGAAAACTAATAGTCAAAGTACTCCCCTTCAACTTCGAGCAATTCCTGCCACTACTCCATTTCTCCTTTTGCCAACTGTGTCTTCGCCCCAAGTTAGATTGATGCGTTCACTTGCCACCGTTGAATTCGGATCCAACAGCCATTCGTGCCTCATTAATAATCTAATTTGCTAGCTTGTTAACTCTATCTTGAAATAAGTAGGTAAATTATACACCAATCAACGCGGGAGAAGACGGGCTTTCAAATGAGCCCAAAAATATAAGAAATGATCGACACCCAAAAAAGTTATAAGCATTTTCTCAGAACTTTTTGTTTAAGCTATTAGAAATACAGACATTTGTGCCAGGGCATTCTCAAGCAGCTTCTAGGAAATTGGATAGTCTCAGATAGGTCTCGTGACGATTTTGCGACCCAGGTTGATAGGAAGCTTGGTGCCCAGGTGGTGTCGAATTAGCTTTGAATAAGTTGAGTGGACTCACTTTACTAACTAGACTTCCTAATTATTTGCGCGGAAATGGAGACACTCTTCAATTGTCACCTTTGAGGACGGCCGATGATAGCAGGTGGCGTCGCGTTAAACTAATGTTTTCTGTGAACAAAAAAATTTTACTTCGCAAACAATATGGAATAAAGCAAATCTCTGTGTCTTTCCAAGCATACAATCCAGTATTTTCATTGAAGTTACATTGGTGGTATTGCTATCCACTCTTTCCAGCGCTCACCAGAAGATATGGAGGCAAAACTCCAATATGACTAAATATACCCGGGTTGTCTCAAACATGTCACCCGCCAGTGTTGTTCGAACATCTTGCTTGGGAGTGGTGGCATATTCTCGCTGGACCATCCCGTTACCCCGAAGACGAAGGTAGGTGGTCGACTTTTGCTGCTGATCTCCATTATTCCGAATATGTGTTTAGTGAAAAATGATTACTCGAATTTGGTAAATGAGAACTGCGGACAGGTACATGAAGTGGACTTGAAAGGCACTGGTTAAATTATCGAGAACCATCAACAAGAGGTAACGAAAGCATTCTTCATCTCAGTTGCGTTTTCAATTTACTACAGAGATGATACGCTTTCAGGATACTGCCTGTTTACGGGTTAGAATGTGTGGCAAGGATGCTGGACGTTATGGGGTCATTGCTGACGGTTGGAAACGTTCGGCGATCGAGTCGGCGCAACAGACAGCGAGCACTTCTACTCGGCTGATGTGCTCGCCAAAGCAATTTCACTTACTTTTGTCAAATTACCGGTATATCTTTGTTACTAATACGGCTTGCTATTAGTGTTCTCTCCTTCCGATGTTTCTGTTTTCAATAATTTTTCAAAATATGGAACTGTGATAGCGCTGAAATTCTATATTTTGAACTGTCCCTCTCTTTGATTAAACTTGCACGAAGCAGCTATTTCTTACTTTGAATTCATTGGCTAACGTTTCGCGATTTCGCCTTCTTCGGAATTCAGACAAACTGCTATACCATAACTTAAATAACTGTTATGTTGATAACACTGTAGCACTGTTAATAACGGAATATTCTAACATAGTATGACATATCATCATGTGTAAGCTTTTGAAGAAGGCCAAATTGCCAGTACATTAGCCCTGGACTTTCAAAGGAGAAGCACCAAGTTTTTGCAAGTTTTTTTATTGAAAAAAGGGCAGTTAGCAAAATTTTACGTTAATAATGCCAAGATTGTCACCTATGTAGGGCGACAGTTAGGGTAAAGTAATTTCTTGATGAATGATTGTCGTGTTATGTCTTAGGGTGGTTTATTTAGTAATCACTTTAACCGAATACTACAAGTCTTCCTCCGCAACTACTCAGGTTGGTGTTTGATCATAGAGGAGATCTTTCACTGCGGATCTTAAAAGCACAGTGAGTTACCAAAATTTTATGTGTGGGTCATAGTAGTGGTCAGAGGAAAGCAACGGATATACGACAAAGACTACATTATTAACAAATTGTAGACTCTCTATCTGTAGATATTGAGTGTCCTCCTCAGTGAGTTTACTTTATATCTATCCTCTTCCTATTGCATAACGCAATCTCTTGGAATTCGATATGGTCTTCGGCATAAAGGATCCCTGTGTGTGAAAATAGGAGGAGACTGTTCTAGTGGTGCAGGTTGACATTATCGAATAATGTCGAGAATCTATCGTGAATGTGGGTTTGGTTCGATACCAGTAGAATGTGTCGTTTTTGGTGGCTTCGGTCATCAGTAGTCCCATCGTCAGATATAGAGGGAAGCTGGAAATCTTAGGTAGACTGCAGCTGGTCTTTTGTCTATCGCAAGTCTGGTGAATGTTGTTCTTCCGATGTAGGATCCAGAGGTAAAGCTCATACTACAGTGTTTTTGGTCCTTATCACACGCAGTCGCCGGACATGAGGGAAAGGTTGTTGATCTTGTGAGTGGCTTCCACGAGGAAGACCACATTTTTTTTGCGATTGCGAAAAAATTTGAAAATAATGTACCAAAAGAAATCTACTATGTTGTAATGTTCGCAATGATTGAGCAATGATTGCAGGAGTTTATACATCGTTTGTATGTCTCGAGCGATCTTGTTGACAAAAAACTTGATATAAAGAAGTTCAACGTGAAAAGTACTGATCGCCAAATAGAGATGTACTTGCTGAATGCATTTCGTGTTGACATCGACTCGTTATAAGAATTGCATAGAATATGAGGTGTTGTTAATAGACAGTAGTAATACTTTCTGAGATATAACACCCTGCAGGTATACTTGATGATCTGGTTGAAAGAATGTGATTTCACAATGTTAATATGACAAGAATCAACGTCTCTGTTCGACTTTTATAGTGTTACAAAATTTTTTAAGCACTTTTGTGACAAAAGTTGGTTTTGATAAGTGCCGATTGCTTTTCTTCAAATAGTATTCGACGGCTCCAGTTTTTGACTAACCTATAAAGGTCTTCAAATTCACTGAATTTTCAACGCATAAACCTGTGTGCGAAAGTTGGAAAATTTGACATGTGTATGTCCAATGATTTCACTGATATAGAAGCTTCAAAGGGCGAATTATTTTTCATACGAAACTCTATTGATAGAGTTTCTCTTCGGTGTGTAACATTCAATAAAACGGGTTTTATAGATTAGTGGAATTGACCAGCGACTAGATTTGGGAAATCTTCCAAAAGTCCAGGTTACAGGGTTTCTATCACGTTGCTGTAGTTGTAGATTATTCATATCACAAATTTAGACCGTTAATTTGGATTTCAGTTCTTGTGGTCATCTTGTATAGTTGTTGACTGAGTGTGGTTGATCCACTGTGGATGTGAAAGCAGAAATGCAAGAGGATGAAAAGGATCAAAATAGAAGTAAGCTTGATTTATGTCGCGAATGTCATCAGGTGGTGAATGAAGAATCCTACGCTAGATCTCTAATTAGAAAAGTCAAAGAAATGAGGGAATGTCCCTGTTATCTGCATTTTCTAGTTCAGAATAATCATAAAATATCTCTTCTTTTTGGCGAAAACGTCTACGTTTCAATAGCTGCGTCATAGAACTGTGCCAATCTTCTGTTATATGTAGTGCGCATGCTATCATTACGTACTCTCCGAAATCCGCACCGATTATTCCTTTGAAAATCCACATGGTCGCGAGTGTGTTAGTTGTGCCTTAAGGAATTATACGTCCGTCAAATAGAAAGCTTAGTACGATTAGACTTCTGGGGGTGCG
Organism: Parelaphostrongylus tenuis; assembly: GCA_019055375.1. Lineage (NCBI taxonomy): Eukaryota > Metazoa > Nematoda > Chromadorea > Rhabditida > Metastrongylidae > Parelaphostrongylus > Parelaphostrongylus tenuis. The sequence goes on from JAHQIW010004686.1 coordinate 55,826, forward strand.
CATAGGAATGAGTCATTTGGGGCCCATTTGGATGCGAGCTTGACCGCAGACCGTACAAGACATAGTTTAGAGGAAAAGTTAGCATAAAGTATAAAAGATAAACGGAGACCTTCCAATTTCGGTGATCAGTTCTATTCACTATTTTTTTCAACCATCCTATGAGTTGTGTGCTCTTGGTATCGTACCGTGCTTTGGTATATACGATTCGCAGAGTAATATAAAATTTTTATAAAATGAACATCAGACGTCGTAGTTGTTTTTGCAGAAGGAAGGGTCTATTGGAGCTGCTGTCATCCTACCATGATAGCCAGCTGATGAAGCGATGTTGCTTACTCGACCAGATTTGTTAAAGGTTGGCGGCAGATAGCTATGATAGAGAGATCTTGACGAATGAGTGGTAATGAAACGGTGCTTCGGTGGTTTAGTGGTAGAACGCGCCCACGATATGGATAAAATGTGGATTCAGCTCCCGTTTGAGGTCGAATTTTTTGCCTACCATTCAGCTCTCTTACGCATCCAGTAAGCTTTTCACTAACCTCAGTGATGTATTGGCAGATGTAGGATGTTTACAACCTTAGCGAGCTTGCCACGTCAGAGCCATGCACGTGTTTCGGAGGTATAGCCCTCTTCATCAGTGACCCACGCCAAAAACTGAGCTGTACTTTGTAGCAGGCAGGGGAGACTTATGTGGTGATAGCACAACGTGCAATGAACTGTGCTATCACCATTTTTCGGTGATAGAGTGCAGCTGGTAGATTTGAATTGATCCACCTCAGCGACTTATCTTTCTGGCCCTAACGTAACAACCTCGGTAAGGCTTTATACATTCTCACTGATTATACTGAATGTTTGTAGCGAAGTTAAAAAACAGCCGATGAGGTGAATCAATTCATTGGGAGATGGCTTTTCTAGGACAGTAACTCTCGTTCATCTATGTGGCTCGAAAAACTTATGAGAACATTATGATTTGTGGGCTTAGAAACATCTTCTGAGGTTTTCTAGTGGATTCTTATCCAATATAAGAATACCAGCTGTGCAGCTGAAGATAGACTACTTAATCGTGTACCAGTGTATAATATTGAGTGACTCCTCTGAAGACGATATAAAGGAAAAAAATTGACTGATCAAAGGAATGAAAAACTCTTCCAGTAAAGTAGTTTTACAGTAGGAATTCTACTATTATACACTTTCAGGCTGTGGAGAAGCGCTTCAATAGACTGGGTGTACTTTGCTGATCAGTAGGTGGTGGACATGCTGTCTTGGACTAGTCTTCTGCTTGTATGAACATCGTTATAAATCAAGAAATCCGCGAGATTCGTCGTCAACAGATCTTTTCCAGAATGATGCGCAGCGACTTCTGTAATAACTCTTATAAGGAGAAATTTTCAATCAAAGCTCATGAAAGACGACGTCTTCAGGTTATCAGCACTCATTTTCTACTATTTTCGTTATTCAGTATAAGATCAGCAATATCATAGAACATTCGTACCAATGACATTTAAACAGATCGCCTTACCAGTCTGAGCTCAAACATCAATAATTCTCTCTTCTTCATTAAGGTTTTTCTCTCGCTCTTTGATCACTAAAATCTTTGAGAGTACATTATATGCTACTATTAATTACAATCATAGTAGTCAGTTTCAGATACATTTCTAAGCAACTACAAAGCTGCTCAACATTAGAATTCACCTTTATCATAAGTTCACTCTCTGGATTGAACGTTTACGTTTTTTCATATTTAGAATAGTTTTCATGAAATCTCCCTCAAGCGAAAACATCTGTCTTCGACGCTATCGAACCGACATAGTACCATAAATATGACAGGTGCCGTTATGTTCAGTTCAAGATGGACTGAAGTTCTATTCATACCTTTGATTCGAACTTTGACACAGTCATAGCTGAGACTGTATTGTCGCGTTCTTTACGTATTATGACCCAGCATTTCCTTGTGTGTGTTTGTTCTTCACAGAGAAATCGTCTTAGAATGACTCTAGCAAATCCGTGGATTTGGATTACATGTCGCAATATAGATCAGAAGGATTCACTTCAATGTGAACAGTCCCAACATACATTGAGGGTTTCTTACGCTCCTCTATCCTATTCTGATATCACTTGTCTCTAAATAAGTACATGCTATTACGTATAAAGTGTTGCCTTTTCAGCTATACATGGATGACCACTCTCAATGCTAACCACCTGGCGGCACTCCAGAAAAGATTCTGGAGAAAAAAATATATTGTCCAACCTAAATAGTACTGCTCTCCTGTTGTTATATTTAACATCTTTATATGAGATTAAAAAACATCAACATATCGACAACGTCACCCGATAAAAATAATTTGTATGCAGTACATTTCGATTTTGCTTTTTCGCCTCAAATTGATCTCAATGATCTTAATGTCTAAGTCATCGCACTCTTTCAGCTGAAAGTAGAGTAATTAACTTTTTCTTCTTTTTAAGCTCATTAGCACTTCAATGATAACATATTTCCCTACTTTTACTACTAAATAGATACATTGCAGCGCAGAAAAACCATAGATCTCAGATTATACCTCGACGTGCTTCCAATGCACTTCGACAACCCAGTTCTCATGGGGCGACATTTTTTTTTACTTTGTTTGATCCATCGTCTCAGGGTCTTTTCGAGTTGACATCAATTCTACTATATTTGTAATTACAAAACAGATTAGAATTGGCTAAAAAAGATGAACAGGCTAAACGAAATAGTAAAGTTCTTATACTATGCAAAGCAATATACCTTTCGACAAAGTTCATAGACAAACCAAGCACACATAATATCTTCTTTCAAATTATCATCAATGTCTAATATTAATAGCACACGACGGATTCCCACAACGTGTTGATATCATAAAATGCTGTACTACCTGTAAAGAAATTGTGTAAAGCACGTGTAACACAATATTGAAAATCAGTTTCTTAAATCTTGTGGATTCTAGTATCTATTTCATTTGGTTTATCGCCTTTTATTTGTCATTCATAGAAGCTTGTGGATCTTCCGATTGAGCTTGGCTGCCACTTGTTTTGTTTATGGACGTCATCAAAACCCAATTCCTTGAGAATCCCAGGATAGTCCGAGTGATACGAAGTCGCTCTTCACCACCTGATTACTAAAAAGTTTAAAATATTCTATGGAAAAACAGAAGGCTTGGTCAGCCCAGGTCGAAGTCGAACGACATTTATAAAGAGAAATTTCTCAGTAGCAACCGATCCTGCATATACAAACCGCAATGTTAATAAATGAAGGCATGAACGAGACACAGACCCGAAACGCCAACCAAATGGAAGAAATCATAAAACGTCGCAACATGTGAAAATAAAGCGTACAAAATGGTTCTCGTATTTGAAAGAAAAAATTATGATTACCTAGAGCGTAAAATAGAAAGGCGATTGGTATTAAACGGAGATGTTTTTAATCCACCAAAGAAGTTTTAGAAAAGTACCAAAGACTCCGCGTGACTTATTCAGTTTCCTGCTGCGTTTTTGTTCACTTTGAGTTTTCATCAGCGCTATAGACGATTAGGCATTCTGATGTATCTAGTCAAATTCGGCTTTCTTTCTTTCTCTCTTTTCTTTCAAACCTTTATGCCGTTTTCATATCCGTACGCTTTCATTTTTTTCCTGTTACCAGGAAAAATTGGCTTCATAGATTTTTTGTTAATCGGATAAGAGTAAAAAGAGTTGAAAGCATTCCACCCAAATAGTCAAGTTCAAAACTGGAATGAACTGTCGTGTATGTACTGCGGTTGGAAAGACAGTTCTGGGGCACTTTAATAAGCATGAGAGAACTCCCTCAAATATTATTAGGTTACTACACACACTACAATTCCTTATGAGGGATTTCCATTAGAGGCCTAGATATTATTCTCTTTATTTTTTACTTTGTTACAAGCCTCCGCCATGTCCAACGATACAATCGAAGTTGATGTTTTATTGCTTCATTATGTGAGAAAAGGTTTTCATAGTAAGCTGCAGTCGGTGAAATCAACAAAGTTCAAAAAGAAAACACAATAAGCAAATCTGCTGCTGGACGCTGGTTTCAACGCCTTATTGCCGGAGATCTTGACCTCAAAAGCAGAAAGCCTCACTCAGGACGTCCAACAAAGTTGAACAACGAAGATTCTATTGCTGTGTTAATCAGAAGTCGAAGGAATGGTACTTCGACAAGATTCGAAACTTGGTGGACCGATGGAGATGTAGAAAACGATGGTCTTCATTTTGGGGAATTTATTATTGTTTTTGCTTGGAATTCATACAAAGATTTTTAATCTTTTATAAGTGTTTCAGAGCTTTCTTTCCAACATAATGGCAACTTTGCAATGAACTGTGCCTTCTACGTTTCGTCGCCCATTTGCTAGAAAGCAACACGTAGCTGAAGGATTCTTTATCTGTCAAATTTCCTCCATGCGTAAACTAACATTTACAAAATCCTTTATTATAACCGAATTCTAAGTCAATGATCAATAAGGCGCTTGCGACAAAGGGTTGAAAAGAACGAAGAGCGAGGAAACAACGGTTCGAAAAAAGTCGACCATATTGAGACTTGAATTATTGACAAATGAAAAATATTCAGTGATTTACACCGAGCGGACATGCAACAGTGGATAATTCATACTAGTGTCTCATGTCAACATATGGAGCATTCAGCGTTTTCCTTTTATCGGATCTGTTGCGTTAGGAGTGCCATCCATGGAGGCACTGGTACAACTATAATAACTCTGTGACCTTTGAAAATTGTTATGATGGCGAATGTGGTGTCATATAGACTATATAAAATAGCGAACCTACAAATGCATAGAACTGCACATTCAAAAGCTACAACAATGACCTCACGTTCAGTAGATGATGGACTCGAAGGATTATGTTATACTCCTGCCTCGAAATTCAAACTTGAACGGTTCGTCTTCGCAAATTTTGCAGACTCTAACACATGAAAATGTGTTGGTTCGGCTCTTTTGTTTTCTAGACTTTCGCAATGAGGTTAGCCGGGGCTTCCTCAGGTAATTGTCAAATTAGAGCAGTCGCCGACCCTTGCAGATCAGAGGGAGGTAACCACCTTGTGATTACTAGCTACCAAGACGGCGTCCGTATCTGGTATGTACTCTTAGGTGGTCTTTCGGAGAGGAGACGTCGGACTAGTGCTTGGCATGGGTAGATCTGCTGGGAGGCTGAATTTCTCGCCTATACTTCGCAGTTCGGAACTCAACAACACTTTCCAGCCACGATTAGGCGGTAAAAATCCACTTGGGAGGTTGATTCGAACGTTGGCACATCAATAGATGAAGCTGCATTGTTAAGTTCTTTTATCTCTTACAATCTAGCAATTTCCAGGGGTATTTGTTCCTAATAAAAATTTGTGTAAGAATACCTTTATAAGATCCGATAATCTGGGTTTATTGCTGCAATATACTCCAGAAAAATTTCTTATATACAGATTGTTTAAACATTCATTGAGCAAACTAGACTTCTGTACTCTTACTATGCTTTGAAACCTGTATTCCGTAGTATGGCTCTCAAATCATTCGGATCTTCATGCAACCATATGCTCTTTTACATAAAACCTTGCCTTTTTCAGCTCTCTAGGAATGACCACTTTCTATGCAAACCAATTGGTTGCACTCCAGAGAATCTGGTAGAGAAAATTAACTTGTCCGATCTCAATAGTATTGCTTTTCTGTTATTTTAAACATTTATGCATGAATTGAAATACATTAACAAATCGAAAATGTCACCTAATAAAAACAAATAGTATGCAAAACATTTCGTTTTTGGTTTTTCGCCTCAAAGTCGGCTAGAATCTCATTGATTTCGTTGTCTAGATCATCGCACTCTTCCAGCTAAAATTGAAGTGATTAATAATTTTTTCTTCTTTCAAGCTTCTGAAAGTGCTTTATTGCTCCACAGTCTACTGAAAATATGTTATATATAGCCTATAATTCCTCTTACAATTTTGTAGAAAAAATTTGAGCCAGGATGTAATGAAAATTCCTCCGTCTACTACTAAAGTTACACTACATTGCAAAGAAGCCATGCGATTTCAGGAAAAACCTCAAAATGCTTCGATTGCATTTCGACAACTTACTCTTCATGATCTATGCTCATTCGGAGTTTTTCTGGACCAAAAAAAGACTTAATGGAGCCGGTTGAAGAACATGGAAAGGTCAAGAAGAAATAAGAATTTCCTAGTAATCAAAAAGAGCAACTTTCAAGAATCTAAAGACCGACTTTTCAAAAATCTACTACGTCACCAGTACTACTATCACAAACCTTACGTCGGCCAAGTAAGATAAGTCTTCAGAATTTCATGATCTTTGAAGATACATACTTTTCCACAAACTTCGCAGACGAACCAAGCACCTACAGTAGCTTCTTCAGGATTATCTTCGATATCTATATTGATAATGTGCGCCGGATTACCAGTAGTCGATGGTTTCGTGTGGAGATGATCTACCTATAAAAATCTATGAAGCACGCATAAACTGATGCTAAAACTCTACTTTTTGTATTTTGTGGAATTCAGTATCTATTTGATCTGGCTTACTGTTTTTGGTTCTTTTCCGTTAGAGGGCACGAGATGAAGAAACGACTCCTTTCGCTGAATAAGAACTTTTCATATGAATGTTAGTGATTGTTAGGAAGCTCAAATCTCTGGCTAATCCGCTACTTGCTTCTTTTTGAAAAGACCCTTTTATATCGCTGTAGAATTTAAAATAAAATCATGTGTTACATCGGAAACGTGTCTTTATTATTATTTTCCAAGAAGCATGAAAAGCTCATTAACGTGTAGGAGAAATCTTTGATATCAAGGTAATACGTTTGATCTGGAGATTATTTCCCAACGGAGAAAAAGATTCCTAATTGGATAACAAAAACCGCATTTTCTCAGCCTTATTCTCCCAGTTACATTGCAATGGAACAGTCTTTTCAAAAATGAGCAAAAAAAGCATTGAAATGGTCGAAAGTTAAACTATCATACTGTTACTACTAGTCTGAAGGAAAAGCTCTATCCTGCGAGGAGTATGCGCACGTAAAACATAAATGTTTTTCTTTTTGCTAAAGCTTTACAAATAGACTTTTCCAAGAAAAAGCGGCCACGTAGCGCATTAGTTAGAGATTTAAGCTTTCGAATGTATACTAAAAGTGCAATGGAAAGTCTTGTTCAGCGAAAGTGGTCGTTTTTCCACCCCGTGCGGTGTGACGGATAAGAACCCTGTCTTTCATCCGCCATCCATAGAGTTGTGGATATTTCGTTTGAGCTCGACTGCTACTCATTTTCTTCATAAACGTCGATCAAAACCCAGTGTGATTTTCTTGCAAGTCTCAGGACAGTCTGAGTAGAACATACGCCGTCCTTCATCAGAGTTGCTGACTTTTATAATTCTAAAGGAGATTTCCTCTAAGAAGTCTGAAAGCAACAGCAGAAAGGCAAAAGGTATTATCGGCCCAGACCGGAGTCGAACGACATTCTTAAAGAGATTGTTCTTAGAAGCAACGAACCTACATTAAAAACCGCAAACATTTGTGGATGACGGGATAAAATGTACATACACGAGACAATCAAATGGAAGAAAAAGTGCGACCCCCACAGTACATGGAATTGCATCAAACAAAAAAGTTATCACCACTTTGTAGGAAAAAGTGGATTTCTCAAACTTGGTAAAGACGGACTGGAAGTTGGTATAAACTACTCAGTCTCTCAGCTCTAGATTTATCGAGTACATACTCATCTTTTTATGGACTAGTCAATTAGGCAGCGAAATATAACCAAATTCAAGGCCATGACGATTGCAGCTTTTTCAATGATAATACAGAAAGGTTGCACAGAGATCCATCCGGCGCAGCAATGAGATAGCAATTTTAAGCCACCATAATATCTCGAACTTGATCATAAACTCGCTCTTCGAGGCAAATGATAACATCGAACTCTTTGTCTTTGTGTTGGAACTTTTGTGGAGCTGGTTTAATGCGACGATTTCGATCTAACATATTCAAGAGGCCATTCTGAGTATAATTAAAGAACGAAAGAAGCTTAGAACGAAAACAGATACTAACTACAAAGACAGAAAATAGTATTACTCTTACTATGCTGCATCTTTTGCTTTCGCATCGTTGTATATGTATTCGTATGTAGCTTTTCCCAACTCTCAACAATTTGGTTTATCGATTGCTGTGTCGGGAAGTTTCACTTGATTTCCCGATCCATATGACTTGATGATAAACCACTTTTCCTGAATATGTAGGTGAAATGATCAGAAATCCACAAACATATGTCCAAGAATGTTGAATGATATGCACAACTCTGAATCTGGGCAGAGTTGATCGCACGTCTCATCTTTTCCGGAGAGCGTGCTTACCAATGCACTACCGAACTGTTCTGCTACTACTACCGACTACCGATCAGTCAATACTCTTCGACATACATTAGAACGTCATAATAGTGCCATAAAAAGTAGTAAAAAGAAAGAACTCTTGATTGTACTTTGTGAACTTTCTTTGGAAATGGTCAACTCCAACTCGCTGCGTGAAACTGTGCGCCTCCACGCTTCGGTTCATGTTACTCGAGCAACTCACTGCAAATTTTAACTTGTCGATATCCATACCGGCAGATCAAAACCTTACTTTTTAATGTAATCAGGAGAATCTCGAGAAACAGACTTCATAATAACTGATGAGCAGAAAACAAGGCTAACCTGAACCGTAAACCCACTTAATCTACGTCTCTAACGCTTAGCACGGGAACTACTGAATGTATTATTGTAACATTTTCCTATGTTAGGTTATATTTAAATTTATTATGCTGCTATAACTAGGAAGATACCAGCAAGGGTATAATTGAAATGATACAATAATACAGCCAAGGAGTTTCCACGCTGGGAGTTCAAGACGCGGAGGAGATGGGTCCACGGTCTCAAAAGGGACAGTACATTGTATACAAAAGCGCTATGGTCACTAAAGCAGTAAGTAAGGTAGGACATAGTTTTGGATACGAAGAGGAAAAGATAGAAAGAGAAGATAGAGAACGAGAAAGGAAGCAGATGTAGGAGGGAGAGAGGGAGAGAGAGAGAGGGAGAGAGACGGAAGATTGAAGTAAAGGAGAGATGGTATACGAAGAAAATGACACCGTCATAAATGAAGAGAGGAGAAAGATATAGGAAAGAGGATAGGAAATAGACATATGCATATATTCACGTATGCGTCTAAATATAGATATATATTTATTTATTTATTTATTTATATATATACATATACATCTGTATATACTCATATATATGGGAAAAGGATGGAAAGAAAGAGGAAAGGAACTTAGAAAAAAGTAGATAAAACGGACACAGAGAGAAGAAGAAGGGTAGAACGATCGGGGGAGGAGGAAATGGAAAAAGAGGGAGGAAAGACAGAAAGAGGAAATCTGAATGGAATATGACGTAGGGAGAGAGAGAGGCAGGAGGAAGGAAGGAGATAGGAGACAAGAAAGAGAGGAGTGAGATACGGATACTGAGGAAGGATAGAACGAGAGGAGGTAGGAGTTAAGTAAGAAAAAAAGGAAAGGCACGATGACACGAAACAGCTTTATAGACGTACTTGGTCCACTCCAAACTTGGGAAACTCAACGTCAACCACAGTATCCCCACAATGCAGTTAACCCAGGATTCCCATTTCAACGCTCTTTTTATTTATTTATTTATTCATTTATTCCTTAGATTTTTAAAATTTTTCTTTTTTTGCATTCGTTCTCGAAATTTTTTTGAAATTTCCATTAATCTCTGCTCTATTCGTTGTACTTGATCCTTTTTTCGGCGCATATGTTAGTTCGAAAAGGTCCTGAATATTTCTATAATGTTTATAAGAGCACAATAAAGTTTTGAAGGCCTATTTCTTTAGCCTCGAAGATAATGGTTAATTACAGCTTTTTTGTTTCAGCCGAAAAGAGCATTCAAAGTTGACAATGTTTCTAAGATCGTCTTGAAATAAGTCACTTCAAGCCAATTTTATCTCCATTATTCGAATTCATTTTGAATAGTTTAGACGGGTATATCGACTTGATTGGTTTCTTGAGCGTCAAAATCAATCTCAGAGTATTCAGTGGTATGCAAAACACTCGAGCCCGGCTGGCAGTTGAACCCGTAATTTATATATCCAGGGGCGCCTGTTACTGCTACACCACCAATTTTGCCGCTCTGCCAGCGCTCTTTCTATTTATATTAGAAGTAAACTTGTTAAAGGTTAGTTGCTACCAGCTGCGATATCCTACATTGAAGACGATCTCATCGATGCTGTAGTTGTAGCACTCGCCTTCGGTATGGGTGAAATGCGGTTGAATTCTCGCTTGATGTCAAATGTTTTGCATATTACTCATTGTTCTGAGATGTATACATACAATATCATGTCACTGCTAAAAGGCATTGGAAATGAATTGTTCATGAGTAGTGTTGATGTATAATTTTGAGTGCTCGTTATTAGTTAGTCTTCACCAACCCTCACGCAACCGTGGACCCACGGCCTTCTCGTCACCAGCGCTCAGCGTGTTACGTCTAACTCCAGCGTGCTGCTTCTAACAATGGCGTCTAATGGCGTTTGCCATTGTTGAGGGCTGGAGACGCAGAGGCTGTGGGTCCATGGTCGCATAAGGGCTAAAATTCCACGGGACATTACGAAACGTTTCTTAAGACTTCTGATTTTATTTTGTTATACTATACGACCCCTGATTTCATTGTGCGTTTCCCAGTGCTTCTAGCATTCAATTCGTCTCCTTGCATTCACTTCCTTGCTTGAGAGTTTTAGTGTCTTGACAATTACCTATCGAATATTGAAAATCTGCTCTTGAAGAGTTCCCGAAAGACAATGTTCAGAACAATTCCGGTATCGCTTGTAAACAAGACCAAGAAGAAGAACAAGACTTTATGGGAATGCCTGTCCCAGCAGGCTATGTTCCGGGAGTAGGAAGAGGTAGTGGGAAATTTCTGGTTCTTGTCGTTTTGCCTTTTATTTCCCTCTCCATTCTTAAACCGTCGAATTCCTAGAAACTGTTATTGTTGTAAAGAATACTACAACAACTTATCTTATAGAAGCTGCATATGACGGAAAGAATGCTGGTTTAATAATAATTTTTACTACTGGAAAATACTTGTTTGCGTTATCAAATACCGAGTGGTTTTGAGGCATAAGCTGCAGCTTGATGCCCTTCTCGTTCTGAAAAGTTTGGAAGGCTGACATGAAATACAGTTTGCTTGGCAGAAGTAGATATACGACTCACTTATTGAGGGCTGTCGTCAGTATCCTTCCGCATATTTTCTATGACCCGTGATCATGTGCCCGTGCAGGGTACAAGCCAACCTAGATTAACAAGTCGCTCAAATTCCGAGACCACGCTCAAATTTCAATAGATCCCTTCATTATTATTTGAGTCAACATGTCATGTGGCCTGGTAAGGGCTCTTGCACAGCCCGAAACACGTGTTTCGTCCTTACAAACTCATCAGCCGGGCAGAACCCGTCGTCTGTCAATCTTTTTATAGTGAGTTCTCTGGGGAGCGTGGTCTTAATAAAGCACTCGAAGGAAAGGCATAATACGATAAAAATACCAGCCAGCTAGCAATCGAGTGCGAAAACACTCTGTGTTTGGTGAAAATTTCCCCTGACATAGAGTATAAAACGTACGTCGTCGACAACTCTTTATAGGGAGTGTGACGCTTCCGAGAGAACTGACTATAAAAGATCGACAGACGACGGGTTCTGCCCGGCTGATGAGTCTGTAAGGACGAAACAAGTGTCTCGTGCTGTACAAGAGCCCTTACCAGACCACATGACATGTTGGCTCAAATAATAATGAAAGGATCTATTAAAATTTGAGCGTGGTCTTAATAAAGCACTCGAAGGAAGGTATAATACGTTCTTAGGTATAATTTTAAAAATTTTTCATGAGACAAGAGGCAGCACTTCAAGCAGATCGTCAACTTACAAGATCAAATGTTTCCATCTTTGCTTCTACTCACCAACTTCCATTGTGGATATGAGTAATATCTATAAAAGCAAGCACGTTCATTGGCGTCAATTCTAGAGCACACAAAACGTGAATGCCTGAACACGTGATTCGGTCGATTTTCGAAAGGCGAATGAGTGATTTTTTAGCTGAAATTTCAGAGCGACGCTACTGTGAAATCAGGTCCAGCTACCGTATAATCTCTTGTAATATTATTTATTTCACAGCATAAATTCAGCCTGTAAAAAATAAATGTGGGAACTTCTTGGCTACTTTTCAAATGAAGTATTAAGCACAAATTCATCACATTATGTATTCCAGTATAATTTACAGATCTATTCTGATTGTTCAACACCCATGTGTTTGCTAGTTTATCGATAATGTAGTGCCAAAATGAACACTGATTAGATAAAAATGTTTGTCTCAATAATATCACAGTACACCTTCGATTTCAGTTGAGAGTGGCCGTCACCGTGTATGCGAACCAAACGGTAGCGATCTTAACAATCGAAGAGCTCTGTCCACAACATTTTGCCACATCGACCTCGACAAATTGGCCATGATGATGTTCGTTGTCTACATAAAACTACTCATTTATATCGCCAAGTTGTACAAATAAGAAAGCCGTCCAAACCGTAAGAGTTCCTGAGAGGGACAAGTGATTGCCCTCAATAGCCTTTGCAACTTCTTGACATTTCGGGCCCACACCACCCCTCGCTGCCGGATCCATTGGGCAAATTTCCGTCACCGTGCTGCCGACGATAATACAGCTTTCCATCACAGCCAAGTCTAGAAACCATAAATAAAAACTTCCTCTTCTGTCAGTAGGAACCTAAAAAGATCAAAGAATGTAGGACACTAATTTTCTTTTACTTTTCAAAACCTACAAACCTTCACCTGTTAGCACAATGAATACTATATCATTCTCACAATATGTGTAACATTTGAAAAGATTTTCTCAATTTGAAAGATTCTGATGTGATGGCTCCATGATAGTTTTCTTCAAACTCTGAGATATTTTATAATCAGTTTATATAATATATCTTTGTTTGCAAAAAAAGAAATAATTATAGCTCTGCTTCTTGAATGCTCCTTATAGTTTGGATTAAAATTTGCTAAATGCATGTTCAACACTGATGACCTACGGTTACCTTCTGGTCGGAAAAAGTTTGGACATAGCAATGGTTCGTAAATGGTATTAACATGAAGTTGGCCCAAAATGTTGGAGATCACAAAATCAGGTAAGAGTGCTTTCCGACCTTCAATTTCGAGAACATCGATGACCTAAAAAGTAATTGTTCTTCACTATTCTTGAAGAGTGGATTGGAAGTGTTTTGATTTGGCATAACTGAAGCTCTGCAAGTGAATTAAGCTTTAAGATGCTGAAGGTTTGTGAAAAATTGAGGCTAATCTCTTACGTGTTCTCAAAATTCACGAAAAAGAATGAAATGCCTAAGTTGTAAACTTACTGTTTGCATTGCAAAACGTTGTGCTAATGCCTGAACAGCACCTGCGCTAGTTGCAATACCAGCGATTCGGATAGGGGCTGCGTTGTCATTTGTGTAAACCGCGATAACAGGTAAGTTGCTGGGCCCGCTGGCTGTGAAAGTTCTAGTGCTCGCTGCAACGAAATTTCACAGTTTTGTAATGAGTGGTTGTAAATTAAATTATCAAGTACTTCGAAAACCGGCTCTCCTCGTCATTATCAATTCAATAACACTTTCTTCTATAATTTAGATAACACCACGTGGTTGAAAAAATAAACTTTATTCGGCCGATAACTCGACGTCTTCGTTTTCTCAGAGCCCATAATTAGAGTCGATTGTCCACAATTATTCGTTTTCGTTGTCGTTCAGATCGATTATTTTTCAGTGGAGCACCGCCGAATGGAAAACCTCACTCGGCGATGTTCATTGGTGCAGAATTGTTCTTATAAATAATGTTTCTCAATAGACTGTTTCACAGATTTCGTTTGAGTACATCGATCTATTCTGAGAACTGTTTCAAGCCTTTTCAAGTTTTAGCACTTCACTGGCTTATGTACATTTCGGCAATCTTTCAGAACATGTTGATGGTGTGAAGTGGCATTTCTGAAAGGCTGAGTGAAGATGAATATGTATATAACCGTAGACGATGAGCGTGTGTGGCGCAGTTCTTAGTTGTGTTCTGCGTCGCACTTGAGGTGTTTGGTTCGATCTCGCCTCATGGCTCACCAAGCCACCCATCCCTCAGGGGTCGGTAAATCGGTACCAAACTGGTCTCAGACCTGTCGGGAGGATAAGCTGCACTGGGTCGGGTCAGCGGGATGCCACCGCGAGGCATTGTAAAGACCAGATATGCATTTAGTCACCTTAAACGAAGTTAGAAATTGAAGACTATTATTGAATGACACATCCCTCAGAGACTGATCAACGCCGAGAGCTTTATTCTTCATCTTTTTATCTAGCAATCGCATTCTCACGGCTTTGAAAAGGCTTAGACGAAATTTCGCGTTGTCAAGTCCTGCCATGTTGTCATTTGAACCACTATCGACCTATAAATAACGTTGGCAAATTGTATAGATACGATAACATCGCTAAGTGAAATTCTTTATTCAAGCGCTGTTCCCTTGAAGAAAATTGGACGCTCACAACAACGAAGGCGAAGACCACAACGAGGACGAGCGACAGTGGACAATCGAATTTAATCATGAGCTCCGAGAAGAGGAAGACTCCGAAACGTTAGCCCATTAGAGTTCATTCATAAACTCCTGGTGTTGGCTAAATCATAAAAGTCACTGCAATGAAAAACATCTTAGTTATATCTTTCTTCTTATATAGAACTTCTTGTATAGATTCAAAAACCCTGCCTATAGGTAACGTAGACTGCGACAACAATTAAGCAATAGTGGAGTGCTAGGCATGCTCATTCTGATTAGAGTTTTTTTAACCATCTAAGAATGGAATATCTGTAGCACCACAACAATTCCTATTCATTACTTTGACCTCCAGGAATCACTCCACATGCAAACACGCTTGAAATTGAAACTAGCAGCGAAATCATGAATGGAGCACTCGAAGGTCCTGCCTTTTTGTAGGAATAATCATTTTTCTAAAATAGATTAAGTATTATAGACTGAATTAAGACTAATGTTTACATCTTTTGTGTCAGATCATCCACGAGAATAACAACAAATTCGGCACTCGGCACCTATACGGGGGTGATGTCGCCTTGGCTGATCTTTGATTTTTTCTGGTTCTGTCAAGTGCTTTAAAGGATCTTTGACTTGCTTAACTTAGAACAAAAACTTTAGGAGCACATTTCGTGACACATTGTGCTAATGCGATGCTCAAAAAGCCAGTCATCGAGGTGAGAAGTTCTCTGCCAAATCTTGAATGAAAAAGGTGCGTGGGAGCGACGAGTTAAGAAAAATTCCGGTGAATGGGCCAATTTCTCATGTTACACGGCTTATATTCGGCTCCCGCTTTCTTATTTTCAGTGCTGCGACAATCGGACAAAAGCGCCTGAATCACAATTTTAGTTTATGAGAAACAGTTTCCAAAGAATATATCGACTAATAAAAACAAAGCACAATTCCCATTTCAAAACTTTTTCGGAAGCAAAATTCTAGGCAAAATCTGTGTTTGTTGGACTTTTGGGTTCTTGCAAGCCTCTCATGTTCAGCACGCTCATAAATTTAATTTTTAACAGAGTGGTCGACTGATAGCCAAATTGAGTAGATTTATAGAATTTCAATAGTATGGTTGAGAATTGGGCGTGTATTTAGATGTTAGCATTAATCCACCAACATGAGGATGTTAACGGAAAATCATGGCAGGATTGGATCTTAGGTTAAACAGCTGCATGAAGGCATTAAATGGTGCTGTGAGATGGGGAAAATAATTTACTTCGTTGAAATCGTCCAGTGTATCGAAATGGGTAAGCACAGTGGACGATGTTTGAGAGCGCAGGTTATGTAATGCCAAGAAGACGCTGACCTGTTCATCTTTTCAAACGTTTCAGAGAGGATGTTTACAGAACGCCGTCCTTCCGCAATTTCCGCACTGTGCAGGCAAAACAAATTTGTTATTGTATATTTCATATAATGGCATCTTCATTTCTCTGTGTAGTGATTACATTCCGTTCAGCGGTCTCTTTATTTCTGTAATGTATCTAAAAAGTCGATTTCAAGGTTTGAAATTTCCTATACTATACTGAGTGATCAATACGACTCAGTCAGTTTTCGAAGTTTGAAGACCTGAAGATGTCTAAGACAATAACGACCGACATTTTCTCACTTGAATAAGTATTACACGTTCTCATGTTCACTGACTTGCTGCGGAACATACGGTGGCCTAGATTATGAATTTTGAAGGGCTCTCTACTGACAGCTGCATCTTTAACAAATTATTGGGTAGGGAAAAAGGCCCTGGGACACTTGTAAAAAATCGAAAATTCACGCAAGAATTCCAAACAAGAGCAATAGTAATTATTCTTGGAAATAAGGGCAATCGTTTCCACGGATTTTCTGCCGCCGGTCCGCTAAGTCTCGGCTCGTCGATGTCGATAAATCCTTCGACTTCAATCTAAAGAACTCTAACATGCATCTTCAGCTTCATCGAACGACTCAAACTTTGTCGAACGTTGTGAACGAGGCTTGTCTTTGATGTCACGATCTACGGAACTAGAGCTTGAAACCACCGTTCAGGCAGCAAATTTGCTTGTTGTGTCTTCCCTTTCAACTTCGTTGATTTCATCGACTGTAGCTCGATGTGAAATGACCCTTCTTCAGTGGTGACGCAATAAGACACAGAACTGCGATTGTGTTGTTAGACAGGGTGGAGGATTGTAACGAAGTGAAAATAAAGGCGAAAAATATCTAGGACATAAAGGGAAAATCCCACATCACATCAAAATATGTAATATTTCCGTGATATGCTTGGGAGTTATCCATACTTATTGAAGTACCCAGAACGTTCCTTCCGACCGTAGTAGGGAATATTTTGAGATAAAACATCCTTTCGCTGTGGAAGTCGCATCCCAATACTAAACAACATAGCACTCGAACCAAAAAATTTTACTGATTTTCAAAGTGCTTCCATAAAGCCTGCGAATTGGAACTGTAATGAATTTTGTCTCAGCGATTTCGCGAATCACAGAACGAAAGCACCGTCAGCGCTGTATTATCATAGACCCTGTTTATGAGTTTTGCGAGCCGTGATTGAAGCTGATGAGCTACTGCGTTTACAGCCGTTCCAAGTTTGAGACTTCAGCATCGTTTTGGTTGAATTGCTGAACAACGAACAATTTCGCTACAGTATTCTCTCCGCACTTTCCATACGATCTTTTCATGAATCGGCGAATTTCAAGACGTTATTGTGTGGAATGCCACCACCTGTACATTATGTTGTCTCGCTGATTGTCAAGTGACTAGAGCGGAGCTTTCTATATTCTCCTAATACATGAAACAGCCTCAGCAAGTCCTCCTCATTGAAGGGATTGCTTGGGCATCATGACTTTCTTATAGGTTTTTGGTGAAAAAGTTAAACTGTATCAGGTCTCCTCATTATTGTGCGTTGGACATTCCAAAGGATTCTCCCGGTCTACGTCTATCGTCCATCGGCTGTCATCAGAACTTATTATGTGTCCAGCCTAAGGATCGCTGACATCCTGGTGTACACAACGGCGCAGTCAATTTCCGGTCAATGCCACATGTCAAATTTTTTAATCTCTTCCATTTGAGAAGAACGAAACACTCTTTGCATCGACCTTTCGTTTCCGCGTTTCATAACTGCAAATGCTCTTACGTCTTGCGCGCGTAGCGAGTAGTTTCCTGGAACATTTGTAGAGGGCAACGCTAATCGCTGATCGAATGTTTGCTATGGAGCTGAATGTTCTTTGCATTTTTTTACTACGTCAATGTTCTCAAACGCTCCTCAAGTGGCTTGCTTACTCTTGCTCAGCTCTAAATCTTGGCTGTTCATCATTTTGACTTTGCATACTGAGCGCACGTATTTGAACCTTTCGGCGACGCTGATTTTGATAAAGGTGAATGGGCATTCAAAATCAATGCGTTCTTCATAAATATCGTTCTAGTAAAACTTGATCGGAAACCTATCCTTTCAAAAATGTTATCGACCAGTCAACGTCGATTCGGCCTGGCTGACATGAGGTCGGTTTAAAAGTAACTGTGGTTCTAGGCTGCAAATTTTACATTATTATAACTAGGAGAGGATACATATTTAGCAGTGAAAATAGGTACCATTACAATCAACACATATTAGCCGCTGAGAAGTAGTTTGCTGATTTCTGCTCATTTAAACAGAGAGCTCGGGTTCGACGAACTCTTGGAAAGGGCTTTCTGCATTCTGTCTGTTGGATGAGCGTTTTCTCTGGCATTGAGATGTCGAGACACTTGAAGAAGTGGTAGTTGGCGGGCTACGAAGTTTCTTCATCCTCTATAGTCTATAGCGTTGATTGTAGTGGTCTTTATTCTGTCTAACCAACTCGGGATGGCGTTTATCCCTGCTGACCCGCTACTGTTTGATCAGCCTCTTTATTGGACATGGACTTTTCCATGATGTTTCACTAATCAATGAAATGCTCAAATCCTGGCAGCTTAAATAGTGTGCTATGTTATCAAAAGACCCTCCTTATTGTTTGAAGCAGCAAAAGTGAAATCATGTTTTGCACAAAATTTGATTTTTCTGCTCAACTTGGGGTTGTAGACGGCTTTCTGCTATATTTTGGCAAATTTTTCAGAACGGTATGAGAGCGAAAAGATGACTACGTTTTGAATTAACGTAATTCTTTAGTCACTTGAACATCGCATGAGGATTATCGCTTTTCATAAGTAAAGTTTGTATGTTAGAGGCACTATATAACTAAAAAGAGATAGAATATCACAAAGGGAACTTTTATATAGGTACTATCAGTAAATAAGTTGGGCCGGATATGTGATGTGCTTAAACGACAGCCGATGGACGAAGCCATTACCATTCGGATTCCTCGGGATATCAGGCGCTCTACAGAAGGACCACCAACCCAATGGTCCAATATCTGTACAAAAAGCCTCCAAGAAAGACATGATGCTCAGCGAATTCATAGAGCGAAGAAGACCCACTGGACTACTCTTGCACACAATAGGGAGAAATGGAAGTGTTGGCCGGCTGCTCGCTCGCGTCACTCGAAGATCAACGCTACGACACGTGATATTTTTTTGGTAAAAAGAGCGACCACTTGTGAAAAATCGATATTTTTTTCTTGAGGAAAACACATTTTTGCTAAAAAGAAACTTATTTCCAACTATTGTCAAGGCTTTTTTTTTATTTTACCTACGTTCTTATGATCATTTGATAGCTCAAAAAATGTTGATCTCAATAGGAAGTTTGTTTCATGAACAGATTTTGACTAACGGAAAGAACGAAACGTTTTACTATCGGTCTGATCAGCCCCGTATTAAACTACCCAGAGTTCTTTACTAGCAGTTGCACAGTGAAATCTTTGAGGAAAACTTCATTGCTACGAAAAAGTAGATCACTCTTTGAGGAGCTTCTACAATGTATTAATATTAGAAAGAGTGCCCAGTCATGTTAGAAAACTCTATATATTGTCACACAAGATACATGTCTGGGATGTTATGCATTCGAGTCAATTTTTCACACTTCTTTTGACGATACCGTGATAGAACGCTGTGTGAAGACTACTTAGAAAAACAGACATTTGTGCCAGGGCATCCCCACGTAAATTGGAGTAAGTGTATAGTCTCAGATAGGTCTCGTTACGATTTTGCTACCCAGGTTGATAGAAAGCTTGGTGCCCAAATGGTTCGAATTAGCTTTAAATAAGTTTAGTGGACTCACTTTACCGACTACAGCTTCCTAATTATTTGCGCGTAAATGAAGACACTTTTCAATTGTCAACCCTTTGGGGACGGCCGATGATAGCAGGTGACGTTCGCGTTAGATATTGTTTTCTGTGAACAAAAAAAAATTTTACTTCACGAGTCATATATAAAGCAAAAGGCCAAGCAAATTATTGATGTTACACTGAATAGTATTGCTATCCACTCTTTCCAGCGCTCACCAGCAGATATGGAGGCAAAACTCCAATATGAGGAAATACGCCCGGGCTGTCAAACATGTCATCCACCAGTTTTGTTCAACCTCCTACTTGGAGGTGGTGGCATATTCTCACTGGTTCACCCCGTTACCCTGAAGACGGAAGTAGGTGGTCGTCTTTTGCAGCTAATCTCTATCATTCCGAATATATGTTTTCACCAAAAAAAGATTACTCGAATATTGTAAATGAGAACTGCGGGCAGATACATGAGGTGGACTTGAAAGGCACTGACTTAATTATCGAGAGCAATCAACAAAGGATAACAAAAGCATTCCTCATCTCAGTTGCTCTTTTCAATCTACTGCAAAGTTGGTTCGCTTTCAGGATACTCCTGTTTACGGGTTAGAATGGGTGGCAAGGATGCTGGACGTTATGGGGTCATTACCGACGGTTGGAAACGTTGTTCGGCGAATCGAGTTGGCGTAACAGACAATGAGCAGTTCTGCTCGACTGATGTGCTCGCTAAAGCAAGTTTCACTTACTTTTGTTAAAATTCCGATATATCTTTGTTACTAATACGGTTTGCTATTATGTTCTCTTCTTCCAATGTTTCTGCTTTCAGTAATTTTTCCAAATATGGAAACTGGGGTAGCTAAAGCATAACAACTTCGCGGTGCTGTGATATTGCTTACGTCTTATATTTCGAACTGGCCTTATCCTTTGATTGAACTTGCACAATGCTAGTATTCCATCTTTGAAGATCGATGCCTAGCGTTTTCTGCGATTTCAACTTCTTCAGGGCTAATATGATTTGCTATATCATAGCGTGTCTAATTATTCTCTTAAACGTGTCTAATTATTCTGTTATTAACACTGTAACAGTGTTAATAACGGAATTTCAAATATGGTATGATATAACATCACGTGCAAGCTTTGAGGAAAGCGAAACTGCCGGGATCTTAGCCTTCGACTTCAAGAGGAGAAGTACCACGTTCTTGCAAGTTCTTTTTTTCAGATGAAGGACAGTCAGTGAAATTCCACATAACCCATGCCGAGGTTGTCACCTTTGCAGCGCGACAATTTGGGGAAAGTAATTTCTTCATGTAGGATTATCGTGATTTACTATTCTAAGGGGTGTTTAATTTTGTTATCACTCTAACTGAATGCTACAAGTCCTTCTCCCGCAGACTGCTTAGAGTTGGTGTTTGATTAGTAGTGGAGATCTTTCACTGGGATCTTAGAAGCACAGTAAGTTACCAAAGGTGCATGTGTGGGTCTATAGTGATGATTTCAAGGTAAGCTACAGATTGTACACGAAGACTACGTTATTGGACAAATTGTAGACTTTCTATCTGTAGATATTAAGGTCTCCTTGATGAGTCGCTTTATGTCTATCCTCTTCCTATTGCATAACGCAATCTCGTGAAATTCGATATGTCTTCGGCATAAAGGATCGCTGTGTGTGAATATAGGAGAAAACTGCTCTAGTGGTGAGGAGATTATCGATATAATGTCAAGAATATATCGTGAATGTGGGTGTTTGTGTTCTGATATCCAGTAGAATGTGTCGTTTTTGGTGGCTTCGATCATCAGTTAGTCCCATCGTCAGAAATAGATGGAAGCTGGAAATGTTAGGTGGACTGCAGCTGGTTTTGCCTCATCGCAAGCGTGGTGAATGTTGTCCTTCCGATGTAGGATCCAGAGGTAAAGCTCATAAGCTCATACTACAGTGTTTTTGGTCCTTATCACAAGCAGTACCCGAACATTAAGGCAAAGGTTGTTGGTCTTGTGAGTGGCTTTCACGAGGAAGACGATTTTTCGTGATTGCGAAAAACTTCGAAAATAATGTCCTAAAGAAATTTTACTGTGTTGTAATGTTTATAATGATTGAGCGATGATTGCAGGAGTTATTCATCGTTTGTATGTCTCGAGCGATCTTGTTGACGAAAAACTTGATGGAAAGAAGATCAACGTGAAAAGTACTGATCGCCAAATAGAGATGTACTTGCCGAATGCATTTCGTGTTGACATCGATTCGTTATAAGAATTGCACAGAATATAAGGTGTTGTTTATAGACAGTAGTAATGCCTTTTGAGTTATAACACCCTGCAGGTATACTTAATGATCTGGTTGAAAAGAATGTGATTTTTTTAATGTTAGTATGGCAAGAATTCAAACGTCTCTGTTCGACTTTTATAGTGTTATAAAATTTATTTAAGCACTTATGTGACAAAGTTGGTTTTGATAAGTGCCGATTGCTTTTCTACAAATAATATATGACGACTCTAGTTCTTGACTAACCTGTAAAGGTTTTCAAATTCACTGAATTTTGAACGCATACACCTATGTGCGAAAGTTGGAAAATTTGACATATGTCCAATGATTTCACTGATATAGAAGCTTTGAAGGGCGAATTCACTCTATATATGAAAGTATATTGATAGAATTCCTTTTTGAAGTGTAACATTCGATAGAACGGATTTTGCAGATTAGTGAATTGACCAGCAACTAGATTTGGGAAATCTTGCAAAAAATCGGGGTTACAGGGCTTTCACGTTGCTGTAGTTGTTGATAATATCATATCACAAATTTAGACCGTTAATTTGGACTTCAATTTTTGTGATCATTTTGTATAGTTGTTGACTGAGTGTGGTTGATCCACTGTGGATGTGAAAGCAGAAATGCAAGAGGATGAAATGGATCAAAATAGAAAAAAGCTCGAATTGTGCCCCGAATCTCATCAGGTGGTGAGTGTAGAATGCTACGTTAGATGTACCAGTTAGAAAGGTTAAAGAAATAAGGAAATGTCTTTGTTATCTGCATTTTCTGATTTAGCTTGTATAAAATATCTCTTCTTTTTGGTGGAAACGTCGTTTCCGATGGCTGCATCATAAAACTGTGCCAATCTTCTGTTATATGTAGCTCGCATTGATATCATTACGTATTGTCCGAAATCCACACCGAATATCCCTTTGAAAATCCACATGGTCGCGAGTGTGTTAGTTGTGCTTTAAGGAATTTTACGTCCGTTAAATAAAGGCATAGTACGATAGGACTACAGCGGATGCGCAAAGCAATGCACCACTAGGGCCCATATGGATGCTAGATTGGCCGCAGACCGTTACAAGACATAGTTTACAAGAAAAATTAACATAAACGACAAAAGATAAACAGATACCTCTCAATCTCGGTGATCAATTCTATTCACTTTTCCTTTCAACCAACCAATGAATTGTGTGCTCTTGGTATTGTACAGTGCTTTGGTATATACGAGTCGCAGAGTAATATAGAATTTTTATAAAATGAACAACAGACGTCGTAGTCGTGTTTGCAGAAGGAAGGATCTCTAGGAGCTGCTATTATTCTACCGGGATAGCCAGCTGATGAACCGCACGCAGTACGACCTATTCGACCAGTCAACTTATGTTTCAAGAGTTTTTTTTCGCAGTGTTGTAATGTTTCAAGTATACCTAAGAGAATTGAGTGGTAGCACTCAGAAACACCTTCCAGCTACGAATAGGCGGTAAGAAACCATTTGGGAGGTTGATTAGAACTTGGCACAGCAGCAGATGAAGCTGCATTGTTGCGTTATTTTACCTCTTACGATCTATCATTTCCCTGGAGTATTTGTTCGTAATAAAAATGGTGCAAGATTAACTTAATAGAATCCGATAGTTTGGGTTTATTGTTGCAATACACTTCAGAAACTTCTTATAGGCGGACTGTCTTAAATTCATTGAGCAAACTAGACTTCTGCATTCTTACCACTCTGTACTATACTCTTGAATCGTTCGGGTCCTTATGCAACCGTATGCTCTTTTACATAAAGCGTTGCCTTTTTAGCTCTTTAAAAATGACACTTTCTATGCAAACCACTTGGTGGCACTCCAGAGAACATGGTAGAGAAAATTCACTTGTCCAATCTGAATAGTATAACCTTTCTGTTATATTCAACATTTCTACATGAGATAAATTACATTAACTATATCGAAAATGTCACCTAATAGAAGCAAATAGTATGTAGAATATTTCGTTTTTGGTTTTTCGCCTCAAAGTCGGCTAGAATCTCATCGATTTCGTTGTCCACGTTATCGCTTTCTTCCAGCTAAAATTGAAGTGATTAACACTTTTCTTCAAGCTTATGAAAGTGCTTCGTTGTTTCACAATCCACTGAAAATGTGTTACATATGACCTATAATTTCTCTCATAATTTTTAGGAAAAAATTTAAGCCCGGTTGTAACGGATGTCCCTCCGTTTAGTACTAAAGTTACACTGCACTGCAGAGAAAACACACGTCTTTAGGAAAACCTCAACATAACTTAAATGCATTTCGACTACTCATTTTCATTATTTGTATTGAGTCGGATAATTTTGGAACTGAAAAAAATGATGGAACCGGCTAAGATGGAAAGGGTCAAGACGAAAGAAGAGTATTCTAATAATTGAAAAAAAAACCGATTTTTCACTCATCTACAACGTTACTAGTACTATATCATCAACCTCGCGCTGACCAAGCAAGATAACTCTTCAGAATTACATGATCTTATATGAAGATAGTTGCCTTTCCACAAAGTTCTTAGACAAACCAAGCACCTATAGTAGCTTCTCCGGGACTATCTTCGATATCTATATTAATAACGTGCGCCGAATTACCACTAGTTGATGGTTTCGTGTGAAGATGGTCTACTACCTGTAAAAATTGAATGGAGCAGGCATAGATCGATGCTAAAATTCGAATTTTCGCAATGTGTGGATCCCAGTATCTATTTGATCTGGTCGACTGTCTTTGGTTTTTCTTCATTAGACGGCACGGAATAAAGAAACGACCCCTTTTGCTGGACAAGCAACTTTTCGTAAGAGTGTTAGTAATATTCGAAAGCTCAGAATTCTGGCTAGTGCGCTGCGCGCCTCCTATAGAAAATCCTTTTATAACGCTGTGGTGCTCAAAATGGAATTATGTTTACATCGGTCGCGTGTTTTTACTATTACTTCGCTGGAAGCATAAAAAGTATATGAACGTGTAGAGGAAATTGTTCAGTATCAGAATCTACGTTTTATCTGAAGTTTCTATCCAAACGGAAAAAATTTAAATGAATAACAAAAATCTCACTTCACATGTAACGCTTCACCCCCATCGATCGTGGGACGCCGTACCGATTCTACAACAAGTGAGCACGCAGACCGCACATTAACCGATAAACAAGCACGCCGAATATGTAAAACTCGACATTATTTTTCCTGCTACACTGCAATGGAATGGTCCTACCAGAGTTTGAGCATAGCGTTGAAATGGTCGAAAGTTACGCTATAGCATGGTTACTAATAGTCTAAATGAAGAGCACTACTTTGCGAGAAATACGCGCGTGTGAAACATGAATGTTTTCCTTGTGCTAGAGGTCTAAAGATAGACTTTTTCAAAAAACAACCATGTAGCGCACTAGTCTGATGTTCAAGCTTTTGAACGAATACTAAAGGTGCAATGAAAAGTCTCGGTCCAGCAAAATGGTCTTTTCTCCATCACGTGCCGTCTAACGGAAAAGCTCTATCTTTTATCCGTCAAAGTTTGAGGATATTCTATCTGAGTTCGTCTGCTACTTATTTTCTTCACGAACGTTAATCAAAGTCCACATTGATCTTCCTGAAAGTTCCAGGACAGTCTAAGTAGAATGTACGCCGCTCTTCACTACGGTCACTGGCTTTTAGAGTCCTGAGAAGGTTTTCGCTGAGAAGTTTTGAAAGAAACCACGGAACGACAAAACGCTTGCTTCGCTCAGATCAAAGTCGATCGACATTCTCGAGAATATGTTCTCAGTAGCAACCTAACCTATATAAAAAACCACGAATCTTTGTGGATTACGGGACAAAACAGACACATGCACAAGACAACCAACCAAATTGAAGAATTAGTGAGAATTAGTGCGACCTGCACAAAATGTGGAATTGCACCAGACGAAAATGTTATCATTATTTTATAGAAAAAAGTGGATTTCTCAAACTGTAGGACAGAAAAGTAGTTGGTATCCGAATTACTCAATCGCTCACTTCTAGATCCATCAACTACATACTTATTGTTTTGATGGAATAGACTACTACGCAACGAAATTCAAAACCTTTGACTACTTCAGCTTTCTAAGATATATCAAACAATTCCACAACATAGATACTTCCAACGCAGTAATGAAATAGCAATTTAAAGCCAGTCAGAATCTCGAACCTAATCATAAACTCGCTCTTCAAGGCAAATGATGACATCGAACTCCTCATCTTTGTGTTGGAACTTTCGTGGAGCCGGTTTTATGCGACGATTCCTGTCCAGCATATTCAAGAGGCCATTCTGAGTACAACTAAAGAACGACAGAAGCTTAGCACGAAAATAGATTTAGCAACCACAAGGACAGAAATTAGTATTACTCTTACTATGCCGCATCCTTGTTTTTAAATCGTTGTATATACATTCGTATGTTGCTTTCCTGAACTCATAACAGTTTGGCTTGTCGATTGCTGTGCCGGGAAGTTTCACTTGATTTCCCGATCCATATGACTCGATGGTAAACCCGCGTTTACTGCATGTGTACGTGAAATTATCAAGAATCCACAAACATAACTCCAAAATGTTGAATGATATGTAAAACTCTGAATCTTGGGTAGAGTTGATAGCACGTCTCACCTTTTCCGGAGGGCGTGCTTACCACTGCACTACCCATCCTGTTCTGCTATCAATCAACACTCTTCGAAATGCAGTTATGATGTCATAACATTGTCATAAAAAGCAGTAAAAAAAATTCTTCATTGCAAATCGTTCTATAATCGTTCTTTGAGTTAATTCCAACTTACTGCATGAAACTGTGCGCTTTCATACTTCGGTTCATGTTACTCGAACAACTCACGGCGAATTTCAACTTGTCGATATCCATTCCGGCGGATCAAAACCTCAATATGTATTATAATCAAGAGAATCACGAAAAACAGACTTCATAATAACTGATGAGCAGAAAATAAGACTAACCCTTTCGGGACCGTAGACCCACTTCCTCTACATCTCCAACCTTTAGCATGGGAACGTACTGAACGTATTATTGCATTATTTCAATTGTATTAAAAAAGGATAAAGCTCTTGGCGTTGATCAATCCTTGAGGGATGCACCATGCATTCGACTTCAATTTTTAACTTCATTTGAGGTGATTGAATGCATATCTGGTCTTTACAATGACTCACGGTGGCCTCCCGCTGAACCGAGTCAGTGCTGCTTATCCTCCCAGACAAGTCTGAGACCTGCCTGGTACCAATTTACCGACCCCGAAGGGATGGATGGCTTGGTGAGCCATGAGCGCGATATCGAACCATTGACCTCGTGTGCGACGCAGGGCACCTCTAACCACTGCGCCACATGCGCTCCCTTCAATTGAGTTATTGTTATCATTTTCCCCACGTTAGGTTATATGTAGATATATTATGTTGTCCCAACGAGATTCTTTTTTATTTAACCTCTTCTAGCGGTGGTATGATGTTACATATATACCCATTGATGTAGAGTGATGTGCAAAACTTTCGCGTCAATCGGGATTAGAACCCGCACCTCACTCTTTCCAGGAATGCGTGCTCTATCCGTTACACTACTGATGCCCATTTTACACATCGCTCTTTCTACTCTACAGTGCATCTATCTGTGTAGTCATCAAAATGGGAGTCAGTAGTGTATTATTATTATTCTATCCTGTTATTATTACTATTCTATATTGTCTAATTTCTACTTTAGATAATAGAATATTCTATTCTAATCTATGTTTTCATCTTATTTTATCTTATTATTCGAATTCATTTTCAATAGCTCAGATTGAAACATCGACTTTGTTGGTTTTTTGGGCATCAACAATGGGTGCTGGGAGTTGAACCCGCAATACCTCCACGCCATGAGCGCGTCATATCACTATACCGCCGATTCCACCGCTCTGCCCGTTCTTTCTTTTTGTATCGGAACTAAGCTCGTTAAACGTTGGTTGGTCGCAGCTACGTAAGTCTACATCGAAGACGATGGCACTTGTAGTGTACTGATAGTACACTCCCCTTCGGTATGGGTGAAATGCAGGTTCAACTCCCGCCTGATGTTGAATGTTTTGTATGGCTACTCAATAGTCTGATATGTAACAAGTTATAGTATGCAACTGCTAAGGAGCAGTAGAAATGATTTATTAGTAGTGTTAATGTATATGTGGTAAGTGGTAAGTGCTCGCTGTCAGTCAGTCTTCACTAACCCTTGGGAGACCGTGGAACCACGGCCCATTGCGTCTCCAGCGTCTCCAGCGTGTTACGTCTAACAGTGGGGTCTAATGGCGTCTGCCATTGTTATACGCCACATGTTGAAGCTTAGAGACTCAGAGATCGTGGGTCCACGTTCGCACAAGGGCTAAAATCCTACGTAACAATACAGAACGTTTTTTATGACTTTTGATTTTATTTTGTTATACTATACGACCCGCCATTCCATCGGGCGGTTCCCAGTGTTTCTAGCATTCAAGTCATCTACTTCCATTCACCTCTTTGCTTGAGAGTTTTCCTAGTATATTGATGACTATCGATCGAATGTTCAAAATCTGCTCTTGAAGAGTTCCAGAGAGAAAATGTCTATAACAATTCCGGGATTGCTTATAAACAAGACCAAGAAGCACTTTATGGGAATGCCTGCCCCGGCAGGCTATGTTCCGGGAGTAGGAAGAGGTCTGTGGACACTTCTTTAATTTCTTGTCTTTTCTACCTCTATTTTTCTCTCTAATCATTTTCCATCGATTTTTGAGAAAATGTAATTGTTGTAATGAATACGCTACTACAACCTATAGAAACAGCATGTGAAGGGAAGAATGCTGTTTTGATAATGATTTTTTACTACTGGAAAACACTTATTTGTGTTATCAAATACCGAATGGTTCTGAGGCATAAGCTGCAGCTTCAAGCCCTTTTCGTTCTGAAAAGCTTGGAAGACATATACTACAGTTTGCTTGTCAGAAGTAGATATACGACTCACTTATTGAGGGCAATCCTCAGTATCCTTCCGCATACTTTTCTATGGCTCGTGGTCATGTGCCCGTGCAGGATACAAGCTAACCTAGAATTAAACTCACACACTCATCAGTCTTCGTACGTAAGCAACATACGACATTTTATGGGGCCAGTGATTAGAGATGCCATGCGATATGCGCTTAATCGATAGTTTCGACCCTGCGCCCAGTATTTATCAAGCCTTGTACTTTTCTCAACTTAGGGAGTTGGTATCAGAATTGTCTTCGGAGTATAGCAACACTGCGACGGATTGGTAGGCCAGCGCGAGTCAACGTAAAGCCAAATATGCACCCAGTCACATCAGGTGGTGCTTGGTGAGGCCGAATCCATGCGCATGCCATAGGTATTACTCATTGCAAACACTTCATCTTTTATCATTTTTATCCTATCCCTGAAATAAGGCACATCATTGAAATCCACGCACTGCTCTTTCTAAGTAATGAAGTGTTCCCTTCGATCATGCTGAAACCTGTATTATTTGCTTGTGAACTACACCTCATAACAGCTGCCTCGAAATTCCATTCTACATCCATACGTGGCGAACATCCATAAGACTATTGTTGATTGCACATGTGAATTACCCAATTTCTAGTTTCTAATAAAGTAATACTTTACAATTTTTGTAGTTAAGTGCGGTATAATGGACTATTGTTTCAAAGATTTCCTATATACATGCATATCACATCTATGGGTGCCGTAGCCGAGTGGTTATCATGCTCGTCGCAGCGCGTGGTGGAGCCCGGTTTTACCTCTCAGCTCTCTCCGGCAGTCAACAACGACTCTCTGTCAAACGCCACAGCCAGGCTATCCTCAAGATTTCAAGGAGACTCGTTCAACCAGTATTTTACGACGTTCGAAAAGCTGAAAAAGCTAGTTGAATGCTAGAAGTAGTGAAATCCTCACAGTGAAAAAAGAAACACTGTGAAGACTGACCATCAAAGTGTCAAAATATCACATGTATACACATATGCATACATACATGTGAGAAGGGTAACTCAGTGGCCGGTGATGTGGTGTAAGGAAGCAAAGCAATAAACCAGGAGCCACTTTGATCCTCTCCCTCAACACTGTGTTGCATTCATTCAAGTGAACGCTTGAGCAGGCTTTAGTTCGGCTACCTTTGAGATTGCAAGAAAATCATATTGACCAGCTTTTTATGGCATTCATCGCGAAGATGAAATTTTGAGCAGGAATCGAAGCAACATGAGAAATTGTTGAAGATCATTGTTGAGGATAAATTTGTGGAAAATAATCAAATACGAGATGCTGAGATTTGCACAGTAAATTTTGATATCTGGTCACATGAGGGGAAAAATGGGTTCTTTCTGATTACGAGGGAACATGAAAAAACCGACCTCATTCGCTGGAGAGGAATTATTCATAGGAGTGATAGCAACCATTCTAAAGCTGAGACTTTAGGCTACAACCCCATGTCGTCGGTTTTTTCAAAACACTCTTTATAACGTTCTATCATCCAGATTAAAAATTATGCTTAAAATTCTCGCTTTGCCTTCATTTTTATGACGCTTATAATTCGCTGGAAGCCGAAAAGTTGATCAATGCGTAGAGAAATTTCCGTAATATTTAGTAAGTCGTTTTATGTGGAGTTTCTTCCAAAACGGAGAAAAAATTCCCCAATTGATTAACAAGAACACATAACACAACTAATGCATACGTATGTACATACAAGTGCACGTGCATCCTCACATTAGATAGGCTATATTCGTTTTATAAGTCTGTAGACATTTTCAATATTAGGTATATCAACTGAAAATTTATTGAGAGTTATCGAAAGCAGGAATCCTTATAAAAGCTCCTTTTCTTATAGGTGCAACTGGATTGACGACCAGATCTGATATTGGACCGGCAAGAGATTCGACTGACGTACCTGAGACGGGGACAGGGCCTCCATCCAAGAAGCCAAAAGAAGTGCCGCCAAAGACGACACTGAAGAATCGCTGAATGACAGTAATTATGACGATGTCTGTAGAGTTTTCTTCACGGTGTTTCATTTGGGCAACTAGTTTCCGTTATGGGATTCTGTTTGTACTTAACAGTTTGAAGGTTATGCTGGTAGCTCGCTCGCAAAGGATCCATATGATAAGGAAGACGAGGAAGCGGACGAAGTTTACTTGGCTGTAGAGACGAGAATTGATGAACGAAGGAAAGATTACAAGTGATTTTGAATCGCTGAGCAACTTTCGATTGAATTCCAACATAGTTTCGTTTCAGAGAGAAAAAATGTAAGGAAGCTGTTGAGAAGTACCGAAAATAGCGAGCGAAGATCCAGCAGAGTTTTCAGATCTGAAAAGGCAGTTAGGCGAGGTCAGAAAGTCCTTAGTGTTTTTCGCTACGCTTGCACGTAAACGTCATTGTTTTCAAGTCAAGTGTCCAAACTGATTTCATAGGTTACTGAAGATGAATGGGTGGCTATCCTGAAGTGGGAGATCCAAAAAATAAGGCAAAAAAGGAATCCTCGAGCAGAAAAGTTGGTTTTTCCTGATTTGTGTTTCGAATCTTTTGATTTCCTTCATGTCCCAAAGCATACTGTCAAACGGACATCTTGTATATTTTGTGATTATCTGTGGTTGTTGTGGTAACGGTTTCCTTTGAAGGTTCACCCCTGTTCCCGACTCGCTTATCGCCATGTCTGCGTCCTACGGAGAAACTACTTCTACGCTTGACAGTCGAGTTCAGTACGGAATGACGACACCGTTTGGTCGGTTTTCAAAGTACATTCGGAGGCATGCTCATCGTTAGGTTTGTAAACATAGTCTACTGTTAATTCTTTTCTTGAACTTTTTTTGAACTGAGCAAACTATTGCGCGTTATTATCCTTCTAAATAACTTTCTCCTTCTTTACTTCTTGAATAACGCTTTGCACTCCATAAATCTTTTTTCTAATTTATTTTTTGGTTGGAATCTAGGCTTTGACATCGTTAACTGCAAACATGGTGGAGCTGAATCGAGAACATTGGACGAAGGATGCCGTTGATGCCGAACGAGCCGGTTGCACGCTCACTTGTCAAGCCATAATGTTAGCCGTTTTTGAAACTTGTGCTTAAACTGGGTTCTTTGTTCAGTTCCTCAACAATGTAGGCATCCTACTCAGTTATAGGTGTTCATCCCCGGAATGTTATCTTTCTTCATACTGGATTTGATATGAGATTATTTAAGCCGGCACGTCATTGGTACTGGTGTACAAGACGAGGATAAGAAAGCCACTTGGTTGGAGGATGCAGACTCTTTTGCGAAGCATGGTACGAGAATGTTTCTTTCTATAGCATGTTAAGTAGATTTTTGAGGCGCTCAAACATCTCAGTTATTAATAAAACCATATCAATATGTTAAGAATTAGAAGCTCAAAGATTTGTTTCGGTTGTGGACGTGTAATGCTGTAATTTTTGAATCTACCTCGTAGGTTTTGGGAGCGTTAGCGTGTGCCCGTGCGGCTTACGCCCACGCTTCAAAGAACATTGAGAAACGTAAGGGCATTTGGCTAGCACCTGCTCATTTCGAGAAAACACACGAAACAACGTTTGTCTTTTTTTCTATTGTTTACTCCATTTATTTGTGAAACGAAGGATTCTAAAAAAAAATAGTTTTGAGTTTAGCGAGGAACATGAGGCACTTCTTGCTGACGCAACCACTTCGTGTCCACAAGTTGAAGTTCCATGGCTAATGTACGCAAAATCGCGATGGCTACATGGTGACGTCTCTGGGGCTAGAGAAATCCTCGCTAAGGTAAATTCAAGCACAAAACCTCGAATTAATAAATCATTTTAGGCTATTTCTTTCATAGAATCTTGAAATTAGAGAGTAGGAAAAGCTAATGTACTTGTGCTTACTTATGGTTTTCAATGAAACTTTTTATGGAATGCGATTCCTACAATTGTCTCCGATGAAGCTGTCCACTCTTCTATGCCTTTTCTAAGCATTCGAACACAACGCTAACTCCGAAGGCATCTGGATGGCTGCGGTTAAGTTGGAGTCAGAGAACAACGAACTTGCACGTGCTCGTCGCCTTCTCGAAAAAGCTCGGCGCAACGCTCCTTCGGCACGAATCTGGATGAAGAGTGCTCGGCTTGAGTGGTGCCTGGGTGATCTGGAGAGGGCAAAGGAGTTGATTAGAGAAGGACTTGAGAAGTCAGTTTCAATTACTCTTTCTAAGATTCTGGAGGGAAATCAGTTGTGTGATGATTCATCATCGAATATAAGAGGTCCATAGAGCTTAATTCCAGGTATCGTGATTCTGCAAAACTTTACATGATGTTGGGACAAATCACCCTTCAAGGGAGTAATTATGACGAAGCCAGGAAAACATTTACTGAAGGGGTAGGTTCAGTGAGAATGAGGGTCATTCATGAGTATCTCAACATTTTTATTGTTTATTTAGAATAAAAAAGTACCCGGATGCTGTTCCTCTGTGGCTGCTACTGAATTGTCTGGAAGAGTCACAGAAACAAATAATTAAGGCGAGATCTGATTTGGAAAAGGTTGGTAATTTGTTATCCGCTTTTTTAGGACGACCTGTGTAATAAACACTTGTCAACTTCAAGTAATCACGTTGTTACATTCATTCTGAACCTGTATTCTTGCTGTGGCAGTGCGTGGAGCAATGTGATTGTTAAATAAGAGACTCAATCCTCTGCGGATGATGAAGGTCATTGTGACCTAGAAGATTCGGAGTTCTTTTTCCGCTGAAAAAGGTTTTTTTTATTTAGAATTCAAATTATTATTCGAAAGTTTTGATCTCGGGAATTGCGACACTTCGGTTGATTTCTAAAGAAGCTTTTGTATTATGCTGTAGTAACAAAAATAAAGTTATGTTTCACGTACGGACTGATTTACTTGCTCAGTCAAAGTCTGTGGATCGCTTCTTCTTGAAGAACAGTGAGTTCATCCGATAGCTCAAATCTCGGCGGATTTGATGCTTGAACTGATTCTTCAAAAAAATTTGATAGCGCATTGTGGAAGTGGAAATAAAGTCACATTTCACATCCGCAGTTTTCTACGCACGTAGAAGTACATATGCATAAAAAGTATACAGACTTGTAAAGAAAACAACGTTTTTTCGCGTACTACGAAGAGCCTTTAGTAATTCATTGAATATTCTGCCATTCCCAAAAGGTCAATTAAACAGCTAGCACGTTGAAGAAGTTTGATTTCTAACCAGTCGCTCGTGTAATCGCTCTTTGTGTATTTATGGGGTAGATTCCCGAGGTAGAACTGACATCACGAAAAGGCACTATGCAATTAATTGACGAGGCTGTAAGGGGGAAACACGTGTATTGCACTGTATCAGTGCCCATTGCAGACCACATGCATGGCTCAAAAATGAATATTAAGCATACTGAAAATTTCGGCGTTGTCTAAAGAAATATTCGAAGCAAATGATATGTACGTAAATCAGATCTATATATAATTGGGTCGCATGTAAGAAAGTCTTCATTTGAATCCTCAGATTTAGGCGAACCGTGTAATTGTTTTATTGTAGAGTATACTGCCGAGAAATGAACCCTGTCTGGAAGTTGAATGAAATGGCTGCGTTGCTCCTCCCGTCTTTACATCGATTCACTTTCGTTGCATTACAGAAGCAACACTGGATTGTCCCTTATTTACTCATATCATTGTTCTATGCAGGTTTTTCCCCTACAAATTTGACTATTGTCAAAAGACTGGCATGGTGAAGAATGTTCCAGCAGCTTGGACAAGCACTTGAGTTTGAAAGTAATACCATCGCTCGCCTTCTAAATGAAATGGGTAACCGCAAACAGATGTATATAGCCGACCACCTTACATTGCAAAGTCGTCAGAACCATATTTGAAGAACCTGGATCACGGTACCACATCCACTTAAAGCCCTAATATTGCTCCAACGGATTAGCATTTTTTGACGTACCGAGGCAGCTTCTAGGGGACAAGAATTTCAAGGACCGCATCCTCCTCAAAAGTGACCTCTCCGTTTTCTTTGAACACTATCCTTATTCTTTTTTAGAAGGATGCATCTAATAAATTCCCATAGAAGACTGCGTATGCTCATGATAGTGATTATATTGTTGGTTAATTAACTGCTTTGAATTTTAACAAGTGAACCAACAAAAGCATCGAATGCGAAAGAAATCATTTGTACAAAATTATATAACAATATATTCAAAGGGGTTCAAGAATTATACATAACAATGTATTCAGAAAGGCCTTCATTCATCTGACCTCAGAATAAGTAATTAATCATTTTCCTACATTATTAGATTAAAATGAGGCTAGTAACATGCATTATTTGGCTGAATTTCGGCATCTCCGTCTCCTATAGTACCCCTTATTTGGATTCGATGGTCACAGGTGGATGTTCATTACTGCTATGAGGGTGTTCGTTAAACTATCGAGTAGAATTCAGGAAATTGCAAGAAAATTCAGAATTCAGTCGATTTTCATGCCGCAGAAAAGGCGAGGAACGAATGATTAGTGTTTTAACGGTATATTGATCTACTTCTATATAATGAAGTCGTCCAACAGATTGTTCTGAACTTGAAGTGAGTTATTCATGTGAGACCCTCTCAAGATCTTCGCCCGCCACATCATCTGTGCTCGACGGGAAGTCGACTAGTCTTGAAAACTATAAGGAAACGAATTATGTGTTAAAATGAGGGATCGTAAAATTGATCACAAAGTCATTACCGTCCTCTCCGGCAATGGCTTCAGAGTTAATCTTCCGAAGGACACTTGTCCCGAGAGTGTTAGAATAGCTTACCCTTGTCAACTACCCCTTAAATTCACTAGGACAATCACTCAGATTTCATCAGTGGTTTTGGTATTTACAGCTATTCAACACTTTTTTATAATAAATGTAATGAATACCTTTGAATTTATTGGTAGAGAGCGTTCGAAATCTCTCAAACGACTACGTTCTTGTTTATCATTTTAGAAATTCTTATGAGACAAGAGGCAGCACTTCAAGCAGATCGCCAACTTACAAGATAAAATGTTTTCACCTTTGTTTCTACTCACCAATTTCCATTGTGGATATGAGTAATACCTATAAAAGCAAGCACATTGACTGGCGTCAATTTTAGAGCCACGAAATGTGAATGATTGAACATGGAATTGGTCACTTTTCGAAAGGCGAATGAGTGGTTTTTTAGCTGAAATTTCAGAATGACGCTATTGTTAACTCAACTCCAGCTGCCTTCTAATCCCTTATAATATTACTTATTTTGCAGCATAAATGCAGCCTGCAAAAAATAAATGTGGGAACTTTTCAGTTACTTTTCAAATGAAGTATCAAACACAAATTCATCACATTTTGCATTCCAATATAATTTACAGATCTACTCTGATTGTTCAACACCCATGTGGTTGCTAGTTTATTGATAATGTAGTGCCAAAATGAACAGTGTTTAGATAAAAATGTTTATCTCAATAATATCACAGCTCACTTTCAATTTCAGCTAACAGTGACCGTCACCGTGTACAAATACGAACCAAAAGGACCCGATCTTAACAATCGAAGCGCTCTGTCCACAACATTTTGCCACATCGACCTCGGCCAATTAGCCATGATGATGTTCGTAGTCTACATAGAATTTTTTCTTTATAATACGATGTTGTGAAGATAAGAAAGCCGTCCTAAACCGTGAGAGTTCCTGTGAGCGTCAAGTGTTTGGCGTCGATAGCCGTTGCAACCTTCTGACACATCATCCTTGCCCCACTCATTGGGCAAATTCCCGTCACCGTGCTGCCGACGATAGTACAGCTTTCCATCACAATCACTTCTGGAAGCTATAAGTCTCGGAAACACTTCTTCTTCTGTCAGTAGGCAACTAAAAAAATCAAAACAATATTGGACTTCTTTCTTTTACTTTTCAAAACCTACAAACCTTCACCAGTTAGCACACTGAATACTATATCATTCTTAAAATAAAATATGTGTAACATTTGAAAAGATAATCTCAGTTTGAAAGAAACTGATGTGATGGCTGCTGTCGTCTAAGCACATCACGTGTCCGGCCCACTTTATTTACTGAAAGTACCTGTACAAAAGCCCTTTTTGTGATATTCTATCTCTTTGTAGTTATTAAGTGCCTCTAACATACAAACTTTACTTATGAGAACCGATAATCCTTATGCGATGTTCAAGTGACTTAAGAATTACTCTAATTAAAAACGTAATCATCTTCTCGCTCGTATACCGTTCTGAAAAATTTGCCAAAAATATAGCAAAAAGCCGTCTACAACCCCAAATTGAGCAAACAAATCAAATCTAGTGCGAAACACAATTTCAGTTTTGTTGCTACAACACAATAAGGAGGGCTTTTTCAAAAACGTAGCACATTATTTTATCTACCAGGATTTGAGCTTTAGATTGATTAGTAAAACTTTTTCGAAAAGTCTATGTCCAATGAAGAGGCTATAACACAATAGCGGGTCAGCAGGGATACACGCCTTCCCGAGTTGATTAGACAGACCACTACATTCAACACTATAGACTACAGAGGATGAAGAAACTTCGTAGCCCGTCAGCTACCACTTCTTCAAGTGTCTAGACATCTCATTGCAGAGAAATCGCTCATCCAACCAACAGAATGCAGGAAGCCCTTTCCAAGAGTTCGTCGAACCCGAGCTATCTGTTTAAATGTAGAAGAAATCAACAAACTACTTCTCAGCGGCTAATATGTGTTGATTGTAATGGTTCCTATTTTCACTGATAAAGATCTATCTGTTCCTAGTTAATAACAATGTAAAATTTGCGGCCTAGAACCACAGTTAGTTTTGAACTGACCTCATGTCAGCCAGGCCGAATCAGCGTTGACCGGGCGATAACATTTCTGAGAGGATAGGTTTCCGATCAAGTTTCGCTTAGAACGGTGTTTGTGAAGAACGCATCGATTTTGAATGCCCATTCACCCTTAACAAAATCAATGTCGCCGAAAGATTCAAATACGTGCGCTCAGTTTGCAAATTCAATATCATGAGCAACCAAGATATAGAGCTGAGCATGAGTAAGCAAGCCACCTGGAGAGTGTTTGAGAACATTGACGTTGTAAAAAAATACAAAGAACATCCACCTCAATAGCCAACATTCGACCAGCGATTACCGTTGCCTCCACAAATGTTCCAGGAAACTACTCGCTACGCGCGCAAGATGTAAGAACATTTGCAGTTATAAAATGCGGAAACGAAAGGTCGATGCAAAGAGTGTTCCGTTCCTCTCAAATGGGAGAAGAGATCCGAAAATCTGACATGTGGCAACGACCGGAAATTCACTGCGCCGTTCTGCACACCAGGATGTCACCGATCCATAGGCTGGACACATAATAATTTCTGATGGTAGCCGATGGACGATAGACGTAAACTGTGCGAATTCTTTGAAATGTCCAACACAAAATAAGAAGAAGACCTGATACAGTTTAACTTTTTCACCAAAAACCTATAAGAAGGACATGATGCCCAAGCAATTCCTTCAATGAGGAGGACTTACTGAGGCTGTTTGGTGTATTAGGAGAATATGGAAAGCTCCGCTCTATTCACTCGACAATCAGCGAGACAACAGATTATACAGGTGATGGCATTCCGCACAAAGACGTCTTGATTCGCGGATTTATGACACAATTGTATTGAAAGTCCAGAGAGAGCACTGTAGCGTAATTGTTCGTTGCCCAGGAATTGAACGAAAACGACACGGAAGTCTCAAAACACGGAACGGCTGTAAACGCAATAGCTTATTCAGCTTCAATCACGGCTCGTAAAACTCATAAACCGGGTCTATGATAATGCAACGCTAACAGTGCTTTCAAATTGTCATTCGCGGAATAGTTGTAACAAAATTCATTGCATTCCAGGTCGGAGACATTTCGCAAGCATGTTGGAAATGAGTAAAACTTTCTTTTTCGAACACTATGTCCTTTAGTATTGGGATGAGACAGACTTTCACAGCGAAAGTATGGTTTCTCAAAATATTTCCTACTGCGGTTGGAATGGAAGTTCTGGGGCGCTTCAATAAGCATGGGAAAACTCCCATATATATCATGGAAATATTACACTTTCTGATGCGGAACTTTCTCGCTGTGGGCCTAGATATTATCCGCCTTTATTTTCACTTTGTAAGAAATCTCTGCCCTGTCAAATGACACGATCGTAGTTCACCTTTAATTGCGTCATCCTTGAAGAAAGGTTCTTTCACATTGAACTACACCTGATCGAATCAACGAAGTGAAAAGGATACAACAAACAAATCTGCTGCTGAACGGTGGTTTCAATGCTTTAATTCTGGAAATCGTGACCTCGAAAACAAGCCAGGACGTCCAACAAAGCTTGAGTCGTTCGATGAAACTGAAGATGCATGTAAAGTGTTCTATAGTTAGAAGTCAAAAGAATTATCGACTTTGACCAGATGCGAAACTTGACGGACCTACGGCAAAAAGTCATGTAAAACGATTGTCCTTATTTTGAAGAATACTTACTATTGCGTTTGTTTAATTCTTGAATGAATTCTTGTTTTTGTACTAGTGCTCCAGCTTTCTTTCCAACCCAGTGATTTGTTGAACATGCAGCGCTCAGTAGAGAGCTTTTCAGAAATCAGAATCTAGGTCGTATGCAGCAATTCAGTGATCATGAGGACGTGTAATACTTATTCGACTGGGAAAATGTCGGAATGGCATCAGTAGTGTCTGCCTTGTTGCTTATCGTCTTAGACATCTTCAGGTCTTCAAACTTCGAAAACTGACTGAGTCGTATTGATCACTTAATATAGTATAGGAAAATGAAATTCACAATAGCAACGTGTGTATTGTCTGAACATCGTGCGGAAATTGCGGAAGGACGGCGTTCTGTAAACATCTACTTTGGAACGTTGAAAAGATGAACAGGGCAGCGTCTTCTTGGCATTACACAACCTGCGCTCTCAAACATCGTCCACTGGGTTTTCCCATTTCGATACATTGGCGATTTCAACGAAGTAAATTATTTTCCTATCTCACTGCACCATTTGATGCCTTCATGTAGCTTTTAATCTGAGATCCAATCCTGACACGATTTTCCGTTAACATCCTCATGTTGGTGGATTGATGGTAACATCTAAATACACGCCCAATTCTCAACCATACTACTGAGACTCTATAGATCTACTCAATTTGGCTATCAGTTGACCACTCCGTTAAAACTATGATTTATGAGCGTGCTAATTGTGAAAGGCTCACAAGAACATCAAAGTTCAACAAACGCAGATTTTGCCTAGAAACTTGTTACCGAAAAAGTTTTGCAGTGGGCATTGTGCTTCCTTTGTGTTAATCGATATCTCCATTGAAAAACTTCTCAGAACTACAATTGTGATTCAGGCGCTTCGTCGATTGTCGCAGCATCAGAAATAAGAAAGCGGGAGCCGAATATAAGCCGTGTAATTTGAGAAATTGGCCCACTCAGCGGGATTTTTCTTTGACTTGTCGCTCCCACGCAGTCCATTTTCATTCAAGATTTGGCACAGATCTTCTAACCTCGATCACAGTTTTTTGAGCATCGCATAAGCACAGCGTGTCACGAAATATGCTTCTAAAGTTTTTGGTCTAAATTAACCAAGTCAAAGATCCTTCGAAACAATTGAGAAAACCAGAAAAAATCAAAGATCAGCCAAGGCGACGTCACCCTCTCATAAATGTCAAGTGCCATATCTGTTGTTATCTCGTGGATGTTCTGACACAAAAGATGTAGATATTAGTCCTATTTCAGTCTATAATACTTAATCTATTTTAGGAAAATGATTATTCCTCCAAACAAGGCAGGACCTTCCAGCGCTTCATTCATGATTTCGCTGCTAGTTTCAATCTCAAGCGTGTTTGGATGTGGAGTGATTCCTGGAGGTCAAAGTGATGAATAGGAATTGTTATGGAGCTACAAATATTCCTATTCTTAGATGGTTAAGAAGTCTAATCAGACTGAGCATGCCTAGCACTCCACTATTGCTTAATTGTTGTCGCAGTCTGCGTTACCTATAGGCAGTTACCTTTTGAATCTATACAAGAAGTTCTTTATAAGAAGAAAGATATAACTAAGATGTTTTTCATTGCAGTAACTTTTATGATTTAGCTAACACCAGGAGCTTATAAATGAACTCAAATGGGCTAACGTTTCGTAGTCTTCGTCTTCTCGGAGCTCATGATTAGGTTCGATTATCTACTGTCGTTTGTCCTCGTTGTGGTCTTCGCCTTCGTTGTTGTGCACGTCCAATTTTCTTCAAAAGAACATTGCTTGAATGAAGAATGTTACTCAGCGATGTTATTGTATGCAAGCTGATTGCTATACAATTTGCAACGTTATTAATAGGTTGATAGTGGTTCAAATGACAACATGACAGGACTTGACAACGCGAAATATTGTCTGAGCCTTTTCAAAGTCGAGGGAATGCGATTATATAGATAAAAAGGATGAAGGGTAGAGTTCTCGGCGTTGATAAATCCCTGAGGGATGCGCCATTCAATTGTCTTCAATTTCTAGCTTCCTTTGAGGTGATTGAATGCGAATCTGGCCTTTACAATGACTCGCGGTGACGTCCCGCTGACCCGAGTCAGTGCAGCTTATCCTCTCGAACAAGTCTGGGACCAGTCCGGTACCGATTTACCGACCTCGGAGGGATGGATGGCTTGGTGAGCCATGAGCACGAGATAGAACCAAAGACCTCGTGTGCGACGCATAGCACAACTAACAATTGCGCCACACATCGTCTACGGTTATATACATATTCATCTTCAATCAGCCGTTCAGAAATGTCACTTCAGACCATCGATATGTTCTGAAACATTGCCGAAATGTACATAAGCCAGTAAAATGCTAAACCTTGGCAAGGCTTGAAACAGTTCTCAGAATAGATCGGTGCTCTCAAACGAGATTTCTAAAACAGCTGATTGAGAAGCATTATTTATAAGAACAATTCTATATCAATGAACATTGCCGTGTGAGGTTTTCCATACGGGCGGTGCTCCACCGGAAAACTGTCGACTTGAACGACAACGAAAACGAATAATTGTGGACGATTGACTCTAATTATCAGCTCTGAAGAAACGAAGACGTCGAGTTATCAGCCGAATAAAGTTTATTTTTCAACCACGTGGTGTTATCTGAATTATAGAAGAAAGTGTTATTGAAT
Organism: Parelaphostrongylus tenuis; assembly: GCA_019055375.1. Taxonomy (NCBI): domain Eukaryota; kingdom Metazoa; phylum Nematoda; class Chromadorea; order Rhabditida; family Metastrongylidae; genus Parelaphostrongylus; species Parelaphostrongylus tenuis. The sequence continues at coordinate 98,052 of JAHQIW010004686.1, forward strand.
CAATAATGACGAGGAGAGCCGGTTTTCGAAGTACTTGATAATTTAATTTACAACCACTGATTACAAAAACTGTGGAATTTCGTTGCAGCGAGCACTAGGACTTTCACAGCCAGCGGGCCCAGCAACTTACCTGTTATTGCGGTTTACACAGATAACAACGCAGTCCTTGCCCAAATTCCTGGTATTGCAACTAGCGCGGGTGCTGTTCAGGCATTAGCACAACGTTTTGCAATGCAAACAGTAAGTTTACAACTTGGGCATTTCATTGTTTTTCGTGAGTTCTGAGAACACGTAAGAGATTAATTTCATTTTTTCACAAACCTTTAGCCTCTTGGAGCTTGCTTCACTTGCAAAGCTTTACTTATGCCAAATCGAAACACTTTCAATCCACTCTTCGGGAACAGTGAAGAACATTTACTTTTTAGGTCATCGATGTTCTCGAAATTGAAGGTCGGAGAGCACTCTTACCAGATTTTGTGATCTCCAGCATTCTGGGTCAACTTCAAGTTACTACCACTTACGAACCATTGCTATGTCCGAACTTTCTCCCACCAGAAGGTAACCGTAGGTCATCAGTGTTGGACATGAATTAAGCAAATTTTAATCCGAACTATAAGGGACATTCAAGATGCAGAGCTTAAATTATTTCTTTTTTTGCAAACAAAGATATATTATATAAACTCATTATGAAATATCTCAGAGTTTAAGGAAAGCTATCATGAAGCCATAACATCGAATTCTTTCAAGCTGAGATCATCTTTTCAAATATTACACATATTTTATTTTGAGAATGATATAGTATTCAGTGTGCTAACAGGTGAAGGTTTGTAGGTTTTGAAAAGGAAAAGAAAATTAGTGTCCAACATTGTTCTGATTTTTTTAGTTGTCTAATGCACAGAAGAAGTGTTTCGAAGACTTATAGTTTCTAGCAACGGCCCTTATGAAAAGCTGTATTATCGTCGGCAGCGCGGTGACGGGAATTTGCCTAATGAACCCAGGGATGATGTGTCAGAAAGTTGCAACGGCTATCGACGGCAAACACTTGATTCTCTCAGGAACTCTAACGGTTTGGACGGCTTTCTCATTTGTACAACTACGTTTTATAAAGAACAAATTCTATGTAGACTACGAACATCATCATGGCTAATTGGTCGAGGTCGATGTGGCAAAATGTTGTGGACAAGGCGCTTCGATTGTTAAGATCGGGTCCTTTTGGTTCGTATTTGTACACGGTGACGGTCACTGTCAGCTGAAATTGAAAGTGAGCTGTGATATTATTGAGATAAACATTTTTATCTAATCACTGTTCATTTTGGCACTACATTATCAATAAACTAGCAACCATATCTGAGTCGAATAATCAGAGTAGATCTGTAAATTATACTGGAATGCACAATGTGATGAATTTGTGCTTAGTACTTCATTTGAAAAGTAACTGAGAAGTACCCACATTTGTTTTTTGCAGGCTGTATTTATGCTGTGAAATAAATAATATTATAAGGGATTATAAGGCAGCTGGAGTTGATTTTACAACAGCGTCATTCTGAAATTTCAGCTAAAAATTCACTCATTCGCCTTTCGAAAAATGACCAATTCCGTGTTCAAGCATTCACATTTTGGGTGGTCTAAATTTGACGCCAATAAGTGCTTGCTTTTATGGATATTACTCATATTCACAATGGAAGTTAATGAGTAGAAACAAAGGTGAAAACATTTGATCTTGTAAGTTGGCGACCTGCTTGAAGTGCTGCCACTTGTCTCATGAAAAATTTCTAAAATGATAAATAAGAACGTAGTCGTTCGGGAGATGCCGAACGCTCTCTACTAGTTGATTCATAGGTATTTATTACATTTGTTTTAATAAAGTGTTAGAAAGCTGTAAAAACCAAAAGCACCGACGAAATCTGAGTGATTGTCCTATTGAATGTAAGGGATAGTTGACAAGGGTAAGCTATTCTAACACTTTCGGGACAAGTGCCCTTCAGAGGATTAACTCTGGAATTGCTGGAGAGGGCGGTAATGACTTTGTGATCAATTTTAGGATCCCTCATTTCAACACATAATTCGTTAGTTTTCAAGACTAGCCGATTTCCTATCGAGCACAGATGATGTGGCGGGCTGAAGACCTTGAGAGGGTGTCACATGCACTGAACTACTCCAAGTTCAGAACACGTTCCAAGTTGGACGACTCCATTATATAGAAGTAGATCAATATACCGTTGAAAACACTAGTCATTCGTTCCTCGCCTTTTCTCTGGCATGTAAAATGACTGAATTCTGAATTTTCTTGCATTTTCCTGAATTCTACTCTATAGTTAAACGAACACCCTCATAGCAGTAATGAACATCCACCTGTGACCATCGAATCCGAATAAGGGGTATTAAAGGAGACAGAGGTGCAGAGATTTTAGCCAAATAATACATGTTACTAGCATCATATTAGTCTAATAATGTAGGAAAATGATTAATTACTTATTCTGAGGTCAGATGAATGCAGGCCTTTTTGAATACATTGTTATATATATTTCTTGAACCTTTTTAAATATATTGTCATATAATTTTGTACCAATGATTTCTTTCGCATTCGATACTTTTGTTGATTCAGTTGTTATTTATCTGAAGCAATTAATTAACCAACAATATAATCACTATCATGAGCATACGCAGTCTTCTACTGGGATTTATTGGATGCATCCTTCTATAAAAGAATAAGGATAGCGTTGAAAGAAAACGATGGGGTCACTTTCGAGCGGGCTGCGGTCCTTGAAATTCTTGTCTCGTAGAAGCTGCTTCAGAGCGTGAAAAAGATGCTAATCCGTTGGAGCAATGCTAGGGCTTTAATGTGGATGTAGTACCGTGATACAGTCCATTTCTTCAAATATGGTTCTGATGACTTTACAATGTAAAGTGGTCGGCTATATACATCTGTTTGCGGTTACCCATTTCATTTAGAAGGCTAGAGATAGTATTGCTTTCGAAATCAAGTGTTTGTCCAAGCTGTTGGGATCGTTGACGTAGGTCGGAACTTCGGATCCTTTCTCTCATTTGCGAAATACGGGATACTCCTTGCATCGACCTTTCGACTACGTGTTCGATAACTCCAAGTGATCTTCCATCCTGCTTACGTAGCGACCAGGTTTCTGCTGCATACGTCAGGGCAGGGATAATGTCGAGTCGAAAAGGTGGGCACGGAGTCGTATGTTCTTTGTCCTCTTCGCTTCATCTTCGATGCTCTTAAACGTTCCCCAAGCCGCTCGTTTCCTCCTGCTCAACTCTGAGTCTAGGTCGTTCATCATGTTGATTTCACGACCTAGATAGATGTAACTGGAGCATTCGGAAATTGTCGTTCCGTTGAGCGTGAATGAGGCATTGGAAACCCCTCCGTTCCTCATGAACATTGTTTTCGTTAGATTCAGTTGAAGACCGATCTTTCCACAGGCGTTATCGAAATCAGTCAACATTCGTTTCGCTTGGCTGATGTTTGATGTTATGAGAACGATATAGTCAGCAAAGCGAAGATGGTTTGATTGTCGACCGTCAATTTTCACTCCCATTTCGTCCCATTCTAATGTTGGCATGACGTTTTGTAGGGTGGCAGTGAATAGTTTTGGCGATATTGTATCACCTTGTCGAACCCCTCTTCTTACGTCAATGGTGATATTGTTGTAGAATGGAGATATTCTGGTCGTGAAATCTTTATAAAGCTCACGAAGGATCATTATGTATCGAGTAGGGACGCCCTGGTTATCCAGAGCCTCTATAACCGCTTCTGTTTCCACTGAATCAAAGGCTTTCTTCAGATCGATAAAAGTGAGACAGAGTGGTTGTTTGTACTCTCGCGAAACTTCAATGAGTCTTGTGATCGTGTGGATGACCTCCACGGACCTCCCTCTTTGAGGATCCCGCCCGGTTAGTCGCGAGGGCACGTGGCGCGTTCCCAGGTGGTGGATAGGGGAATAAAACGCGAACCAAAAGCGACCGTGCGCTTTCCAGAGACGCAGGTGGATTCAGGGGACGAGCTCCGTGCTTCTGCAGCGCAGACTTGACAAAAACTCTATTTCTACGAGTCAAGTCGGCCAAAAGCCTGCAATCAAGCGGCTGGGAAGTACATGGGAGGCGGTTAGAAGTCGCCTCCAACAAATAAGCTCCTCCCGCTCCTCCGAGAGAGACTGGCAAGCTACTCGTGAGTACCCAGCCCCACGTTTAGAGCCTGGCAAGCTACACGCTGAGTATCAAAATGCCAAAAACAGCAACAAATATGGGCCTCATTCCCCTGACCCCGAAGAGCCCCTGGTGCGGCAGCGCCAGGTAGGACGAGTACGGAGAGGCTGCTAAAATTTCAGGGCCGAACTAGGCTGCCAAGATCGAAACGGACTAAAATGACGATCTGTACCTACAACGCAAGAACCCTCGCTCAACAATCCGCTGTAGAAGATCTATTGATTCAAGCAAGAAGAATAAGGTACGACGTCATTGGCCTAGCTGAGACGAGAAGGCACCATCCTTTTCACGCTGTCTATGACACCGGAGAAGAACTGTTCTTTGGAACATGCGATCGCAGAGGTGTCGGTGGCGTTGGCGTCCTCGTTAAATCGAATTTGACCGTGAGCATTGATTCGTTCGAACAAATAACAACCCGTATTTAACGATTACGGTTGAAACGATGTGGTTCTATGCCGGCTTTGACATCTTCGTTGCTTACGCACCAACATCAAGCTTTGACGAAGACGAAGTTGAAGCGTTCTAAATGGATCTCGAAACATTCTTCAGAGAAGATCATACATTCTTCAAGGTCATTGTCGGAGATTTTAACGCAAAAATTGGACCTGGAAGAACGTCTGAAGAACTTCACATAGGGACCCACGGACTAGAATGAAATGAACAGGATGAGAGGCTATCTGAATTTGTCATGACGACCCAAACCATCCATGGTAACTCGCAATTCCAAAAGCCTCTTTCTCAGCAATGGACGTGGGAGTGAAGCGCGCGATTTCCGTTCTCCAAAAAAGATTCTTCTTTGTTACAAGAATTACTTTACTTTGTGCGAAGAAAACTCCGAATGTAAAATGTCATTGTATTTCCACTCTTACAATGCGCTGAAAATCTTATTGAGAAGCAGTTTTAGCAGCAAAATCGCCACGATTTGAGCTATCGGATTGATTCAGTGCAGTCCAATAAGAGGCGATCCACAGACTTTGATTGAGCAAATAAAACCCGTACGTGAAACATAACTTTATTGTTGCTACAGCGTACTACAAAGCTTCTTCAAAGATCAACCAAGGTGTCCCGATTCCCGAGATTTAAACTTCCTAATAACCAATTATATTTTAGATAAAAAAGCCTTGTTCAGCGAAAAAAAATCTCCGAATGTTATAAGGTCACCATGACCCTCATCATCCGAAAGGGTTGAATCTCTTAATTAACAATCACTTTCTTCCATCCACTGCCACAAGAAAATACAGGTACAGAACGAGTGTAACAACGTGATTACTTGAAGCTGACAAATGTATATTTCACAAATCGTCCTAAAAAAACGGATGAAAAATGACCAACCTTTTCCGAATCATATCTTGATTTAATTATTTGTTCTTGTGACTCTTCCAGACGACTCAGTAGCAGCCATAGAGGAACAGCAGCTGGGCACTTTTCAATCTTGAATAAACAGTAAATATGCTGAGCTACTTATGAATGACCCTCATTCTCACTGAACCTACCCTTCAGTGAGTTTTTTTCTAGTTTCGTCATATTTATTCTCTTGAAGGGTGATTTGTCCCAACATCGTATAAAGTTTTGCAAAGTCAGGATACCTGGAATTAAGTTCTATGACCTCTTATTTTCGATGATGAATGATCGCACGACTGAATTCCATCCAAAGTCTCAGAAAGACTAACTGGAAGTGACTTCTCAAGTCCTTCTCTAATCAACTCTTTTGCCCTCTCCAGGTCACCCAGACACCACTCAAGCCGAGCACTCTTCCTCCATATTCGTGCCGAGGGAGCTTTGCGTAGAGCTTTTTCATGAAGGCGACGAGCAAGTGCAAATTCTCTCCAACTTAACTGCAGCCATTCAGATGCCTTAAGAGTTAGCGTTGTGTTCGAATGCCTACAAAAGGTCACAGAATAGTGGACAGCTTCATCGGATAGGAATCGCTTTTTATAAAAAATGTGATCAAAAATTATAGGTAAGGACATGTACACTGGCTCTTCCTACTCTCTATACCCATGATTCTGTAAAGAAAAATTGTCTGAAATGATTTATGAATTGAAAGTCTTTGACTTGAATATACCTTAGCAAGGATTTCTCTAGCTCCAGAGACGTCACCATGTAGCCATCGCGATTTTGCATACATTAGCCATAGAACTTCAACTTGTGGACACGAAGTGGTGCCTCATATTCCTCGCTAAACTCAAAACGATTTATCTTTTGAATCCTTCGTTTCATTAATAAACGGAGTAAACAACAGAAAAAAAGATAAACGTTGTTCCGTGTGTTTTCTCGAAATGAGCAGCTGCTAGCCAAATGCCCTTACGTTTCTCTATGTTCTTCAAAGCGTGGGCGTAAACCGCACGGGCACACGCTAACGCTCCTAAAACCTAAGAGGTAAATTCGAAAATTACAGGGTTACACTCCCACAACCAAAACAAATCCTTGAAATTCTAATTCTTAACATACGTTTTATTATCATCTGAAATGCTTAAGCGTCTCAAAAATCTACTTAAGAGAGCTATAGAAAAAACATTTCCGTACCTTGCTTCGCAAAAGAGTCTGCATCCCCCAAGCGAGTGGCTTTCTTATCCTCGTCCTCTACACCAGTTCCAATGACGTGCCGGCTCAAATAATCTCATATCAAACCCAGTATGAAGAAAGATTACATTACGAGACGAACAGTTATAAGCGAGTAGGAAGCCTACATAGTTGAGGAAGTAAACAAAGATCCCAGTCAAGCATAAGTTTCAAAAACGGCTAACATTATGGCTTGACAAGTGAGCGTGCAACCGGCTCGTTCGGCATCAACGGCATCCTTCATCCAATGTTCTCGATTCAGCTCCACCATGTTTGCAGTTAAGGATGTCAAAGCCTAGATTTCAATCGAAAAAAAATCAGAAAAGAAGATTCATAAGATACAAAGCGACTCACTCTATTAGACAGAACCACATACTAACTATAACCACGGCATAGATTGAATAAAAAAAATTATTCCCTGATAAGCAGATGTGAGGCTGTTAATAAATGTAGTAATTGAATACAATTATACAGCACTTCAAGAATACACTAGTAGTTTGCTCAATCGAATACTCCTAGCAAAAAAAAGCATCTGGACTGATTAGATTGAAAATCTATTTGACCTCTCCAGATTTAGAAGAAGGCAAACCCGGCGAAACGTCCAACAGTGTATTATTGCTGTGCTAAACTATTGTATTCATTAGACAGAAATGATAACGACCTAGCACCTGCTTGTCAAAGAAATCATTTAACTACAAATGACATTATTGAATTTGCTGTCACTCAATCATTCGAAAGCCGTAGAAAGAATATTCGCTAGAATATACCTTCTGTACGATACGATCAACCATATTCTTTTGAACGCGCATTTCCCCCAGCAGCGCACAACCAAATCTGGCGATCGGTCGGGATATGTTCTCGTGCTTTGTTAAGAAGTTTACGCGCATTTTCATATGTCTCCAAACTTGCCAAAGCCAACCAGAGCTCGGTACTTGAACTAAATACACGTTTCTAATCATCACTAATATGCTCATCACTCAACAGCAATTCACATTTAATGCTTGTACAGAGTTTTTTAAGAGTGAAGAATGAACAACGAATCGATGACACCAACTCACCTACAACATTCTACTGCACGGGTGAGCAATACGCGTGCATCATCTGGTTCTTCCAACTCTATGGCAGCTTTCCAGAGACAAACAGAGGTAGGAATTTGCTCGAGTGCCTTGCGAAATACATAGAAACGAAAAGATAACCGATACGCCTTTGATGTTGATAAACCCTACAAGATGCCTTTATTTCAAGTGCTTCATCAAGACCACGCTCAATTTCAATATATCCTTTCATTACTATTTGAGCCAACTTGTCATGTGGTCTGGCAAGGGCTCCCGTACAGCCCGATACACGTGTTTCGTCCTTACAGACTCGTCAGCTGGGCAGAACCCGTCGTCTTTCGATCTTTTCATAGTCAGTTCTCACGGGAGCTCTACTCCCTTACAGAAAGTCATCGAAGGCGAACGCTTTAAACTCCATGCCAAGTGAAATCTTCACCCAACAGAGAATGGTTTTCGCACTCGATTGCTCGCTGGCCAATTTTTATCATATTATACCTTCATTCCAAAAGATGTAATCTAAAATAAAAAGTATACTATCTACAAATAAATTGCAAATAACTGAGAAAAGAAACACACATACCTGACAGCTTCAAGCCACATGTCCTCACTTTTCTTATTCTTTTCGCAACCTTCCATGACCAAATGTCGTGTAACTTTGATTAGGAGTCAAAAGGGATAATCAATGAAAAAGAATATCTTTGTTTTGACATGTCAATTCAAAACATCTATAAAGAGTGAAAGACGGTACTTGGAGTTTTTCCTACTACTCGTCATTCCGGACTGAACTCGACTATCAAGAGTGGAAGTAGTTTCGCCATAGGTCATAGACATGGCGATAAGCGAGTCGGGAACAGGGGTGAACCTTCAAAGGAAACCTTTACCACAGCAACCACAGATAATCACAAAATATACAAGATGTTCCGTTGACAGTATGCTTTGGGACAGGAAGGAAATCAATAGGTTCAAAACACAAATCAGGAAAAACCAACTTTTCTGCTCGAGGATTCCTTTTTGCCTTATTTCTTGATCTCCCACTTCAGGGACGCCACACATTCATCTTCAGTAACCTATGGAATCAGTATGACACTTGACTTGGAAACAATAACGGTTATGTGCAAGCATAGCGAAAAAACACTAAAGACCTTCTGACCCCGCTCAACTGTCTTTTCAGATCTGAAAACTCTTGCTGGATCTTCGGTCGCTCTTTTCGCTACTTCTCAATAGCTTCCTTATGCTTTTTCTCTCTGAAACGAAACTACGCTCAGAATTCAATCGAAAGTTGCTCAGCGATTCAAAATCACCTGTAATCTTTCCTTCGTTTATCAATTCTCGTCTCTACAGCCAAGTAAACTTCGTCCGCTTCCTCGTCTTCCTTAACACATGGATCCTTTACGAACAAGCTACCAGCATAACCTTCAAACTGTAAAGTACGAACAAAATCCCATAACGGAAACTAATCGCCCGAATGAAACACTTTGAAGAAAACTCTACAGACTTCGTCATAGTTAATGTCAATCAGCGATTCTTCAGTGTCGTCTTGGACGGCATCTTCTTTTGGCTTCTTGAATGGAGGGCCCTGTCCCCGTCTCAGGTACGTCAGTCAAATCTCTTGCCGGTCCAATATCAAATTTGGTGGTGAATTCAGTTGCACCTATAAGAAAATAGAACATTTACGACGATTTCTGCTTTTCGATAATCTCAATGATTCTTCAGTTGATAGACCATATAGTAGAAATGTCTACAGACTTATAAAACGAATACTGCCTATCTGTTCAGAGGATGCATGTGCATATAGATCCATGTACATACGTATGCATTAGTTGTGTTATGTCATTTCGGACCTTTCCGATTAGGAGGGAACAAATGAAAAACCGATCTCATTCGCTGTAGAAAACTTTTCATAGGAGTGTTAGTAACCATTTGAGAGCGAAACCTGAGATTTCATGCTAGACTCCCACGTCAGCGGTTTTCAGATCTCCCTTGTATAACGCTGTAACATTCAGAATAAAATCATGTTTTAAGAAACCACATGTTTTTTCTCTTATCCTCGCTTATAGTTTGCTGGACAAAAATTCCTTCCTTGAAGTACTAGTGTTCAAACTATAGCACGAGCTTCAAAGAACTCAAAAATGTGTTTGCTTTTTGGAAAGCTTCTTTGATCTTTTGGTTTCCTCTGGTACTTGATTTGCGCTTTTGGATAGAGCTCTTTCTTCAGATTACGAGTAGTCATCAAATAGCGTAATCTTTCCTAACTCTAAAGAGCAGGGAAAATAAGATCGAGTTATACACGTTGATTACACGATGTTCGACAAGGCGAGGGCAGTGGCAGGAGCGAGCAGGGAAGATTGATTTCTTGTTATTCAGCTGGGGAAATTTTTCCCCGTTTCAAAAGAAACTTTACATAGAACGACTGACTAGGTATTACGGAAATTTTCTCCATGCACTGACTATATTTTTTCGGCTTTCAGCGAATTATATGCGTCAAAAAATGAAGGCAAGCGAGAATGTGAAGCATAATTTTTGTTCTGGATGATAGAACGTTATAAAAGTGTGTTCTCAAAACCAGCGACGTGGAGCTGTAGCTGAGGTCTCAGCTTTAGAATGGCTACTATCACTCCCACGAAAAGCTCCTCCCCAGCGAATGAGATCGGTTTTTCATTTGTTCCCTCCTGATCAGAAAGAACTCATTTTTTTCCTTACGTCACCCGTTATCAAAAGTTGCTGTGCAAATCTCAGCATCTCGTATTTGATTGTTTTCCACAAATCTATTCTCAACAATGATCTTCAATAATTTCAAGTGTAGCTTCGACTGCTGCTTGAAAATTTCATTTTCGCGATGAATGTCATAATAAGCTGATCAATACGATTTTCTTGCAACCTCAAAGGTAGCCGAAATAAAGCCTTCTTAGTCGTTCACTTGAATGAATGAAAGACAGTGCTGAGAGAGGGGATCAAAACGCCTTCTGGTTTATTAGCTTGCTTCCTTACAATACATCATCAACCACTGTGTTGCCCTCCTCATATATATGTACGCATGTGTATATACATGTGATATGTTGAGGCCTTAAATGATCCGTCTTCACAGTGTTTATTTTTTCACTGTGCGGATCTCACTATTTCAAGCATTCAGTTAGCTTCTTCCTTCTTGAACGTCGTAAAATACTGGTTGAGCGAGTCTCTTTGCGACCTCGAAAATAGCCTGGCTTTGGAGTTCCACAGAGCGTCGTTGTTGACTGCCGGAGAGAGAGAGTTGAGAGGTGGAACCCGGCTCCACGCACTCTGTGACGAGCATAACAACTACTCGGCTACGGCACTCATAGACGTGATATACGTGAGCATATGATATCTTTGCAAACAATAGTCCATCATGCCCCACTAAACCACAAAAATTGTAGAGTAATACTTTATTAGGTTCTAAAATTGGGTAGTTTACGCGAACAGTGGTCTTATGGATGTTCGCCATGTATGGATGTAGAATGGATCGTCGTGGTAGCTGTTATAAGGCGCAGTTTCACAAGCAGACAACACAAGATTCAGCAAGATCGAAATGAACATTTTGCTACTTAGGAAAAGCACATGCATGGATTTCAATGTGCTTCATTTCAGGGCTAGGATGATTATGATAAAAAATGAAGACTTTGCAATTGAGCAATCTCTATGGGATGTGCATGGGTTCGACTTCACCGAGTGACTGGATACGTATTTGGCTTTACGTTGACTCGTGGTGGCCTACCGTTGCGTCACAGTGTTTGCCATCCTCCGAGACAATTCTGAAAAAATTCTCCGAGTTGAGAAAAGTGAAAGACTTGATGATTACCGTGCGCAGCGTCGAAATTATCGACTAGGCACGTATTGCATGGCATCTGTAATCACTGGCTCCATAAATTGTCGTATTTTGCTTACATACGAAGACTGATGACTGTGTGAGGTTACGTTATTCTAGCTGGCTTGTATCCTGCACGGGCACATGACCAAGGGCCATAGAAAAGTATGTGGAAGGATACTGACGATAACCCTCAATAAGTGAGTCGTATATCTACTTATGAAGAGCGCATGTGGCGCAGTGGTTAGAGGTGCTCTGCGTCGCACACGAGGTCATTGGTTCGATCTCACGCTTATGGCTCACCAAGCCATCCATCCCTCCGGGGTCGGTAAATTGGTACCACACAGGTCTCAGGCTTGTCTGGGAGGATTAACAGCACTGACTCGGATCAGCGGAGGCCACCGCGAGTCATTGTACAGGCCAGATATGCATTCAATCACCTCAAACGAAGCTAAAAATTGAAGTCGAATGCATGGTGCATCCCTCAGGGATTGATCAACGCCGAGAGCTTTATCCTTTTATCCTTTATATCTACTTATGACAAGCTAACTGTATTACATATCAGTCTTCCAATCTTTTCACAACGAAAAGGGCCTCAGGCTGCAGGTTATGTCTCAAAACCAAAAGGTGATTGATAACACAAACAAGTATTCTCCAGTAATAAAAAATTATTATTAAACAGCATTCTTCCCGTCGTATGCCGCTTCTAGAAGTTGTACCATTGCAACAATTACATTTTCTAGAAAATCGATGGAAGAAGAATAGTGAGAATAACAAAAAGGTAAAATCGATTATTGATTCGTTATATTTTACCTGCTCTCTTTCGCAGTGTTATGATGTTTCCAGCATACCTAAGAGAATTGAGTGTTGAGCAAAAATTCTATCTCGGATGTGAGTTGGATCCGCATTTCACCTATATCAGAGTTCACGCTAACATAAGGAATCTTGAGTATTATATATGCGCAATGGGTGTCAGCTAACTGGGCTTAGGAAGCGCCATCTGCTCACCTGACCAAACCTATTAACGGTTGGTGGCTGATAGCTATGATAATGAGATATTGAAGAGTGAGTGATGGATACGCGGTGGCCTCGATGGTGTAGTGGTAGGACGCGCCCACGGTATGGATGAAACGCAGGTTCAGCTCCCATCGGAGGTCGGATTTTTGCTCACCACTCAGTTCTTCTAGGTAAAAAAAATTATCACCTTATGAGAACTAAGTTGTCGAAGTGCATTAAAAGCACGTTGAGGCACAACCTGAGGATCTATGGATCTTCTGCGCTGCAGTGTATGTATTTCAACAGTAAGTGTAGGGTAATATTTTATAATCGAGGTGCTACAACTCACGTTTTTAGGTAAAATTGCAAGGAGAAATGCTAATCATGACATTTTCTTGACGGAGGATGGTCTTTTATGAGAGAAGAAAAAGTTAGTTACTCTAATTTTAGCTAGAAAAGTGCGATGATTTAGATAATAAGATCACTGAGATTGATTTGAGGCAAAAAAGCAAAACCAAAATATACTACATACAAATTACTTTTATCAGGTGACGTGAACGATATGTTAATGTCTTTTTATTTTTTATAAAGATGTTAAATAAAACAACAGGAGGGAAATACTATTTAGGTTGGACGATATATTTTTTCTCTGGTATCTTCTCCGGAGTGCCACCAGGTGGTTCGCATTGAGAGTGGTCATCCATATATAGCTGAAAAGGCAACATTTTATTTAAAAAAAAGCATGTACTTATTTTGAGACAAGTAATCTCGGAATATGATGGAGGAGCGTAATTTCGTTAATGTATATTGCGACATGTAGCCCAAATCTACGAAATTATTAGGGTCATTCTAAGACGGTTTCTCTGTGAAGGACAAATACTCACAAGGAAATGTTGGGTCATTTGTGGTAAAAGAACGCGACATTACTTTCTCAGCTATGACTGTGCCAAAGTTCGAATCAAAGGTGTGAATGGGTACTTCAAATCAATCCTCTACTCAACATCACGGCATCTGTTGCAGCTTTTGAGAATGATGCTCTATCACCAGCTCTCGGCTTTCGAACTTCACACACTCTATATAACACCAAGATTACAGCCAAAGAAGTCCAAGAATCATCAAAGACATGATGCTATGATCGGTCATACTCTTGAACTTCCACAAATGACAGTCATAACGCAACAGTTCAAGTAGAAGAGAAGTGTAGAGGGCCAGATGTTGGGATAAGACAAATATCAATTATATGTGCTTCATCAGTAGAATTTACTGGGAATTCTTCTTTTGTCTTTTGATTATTTCTCACTTCGTCTGTCTTGATTCTTCGTTCTTTTCAACAATTTGTTGGAATCATCTCGTTGATCACCAAGTTAAAATTCATCACTGAATCGATGGTTTTGTAAGCGTCAGTTTGAATGTAAGAAATTCATTACGCAATGGATCCTTATGCTATATCATGTATCTTACCAAAGTGGATAATATAACAATTCTGTAAAGGCAAAGTTCATTTGGAAGTCAGTTTCCCGAGTTACCACATGTACGATGTTCATCTTAATGTTGAGGTTGGATGTTTTGATTGAATGCGTTTCATCGTTTATACTTCATTAGATTGATTTCAAGAAAAAAAAAGAGTTGTGTTATCTGTGGAATTGAAAAGAAGGTGATAGTGTACGGATATGAATATAATATAGATGATAAAAGAGTAAGAAGGGAAAGGAAACTGAAGATCGAATATATCAAGAATGCCTAATGAGATACAAGCTAATGACAGTTTAATGTAAACATAAAACAGTATGAAATGGTAAACAAGCACGAAATCTCATTTAGTGATTCTTTTGGTATTTTTAGGTACGATGAGGAATGTCTTCTTTCCATGAATCGTTCAAGGTTCACGTTAAGATGAATAAAGTAACAAGTTCTCTTCTTATAAAGTAGGTAACTTCTGGAATAATAATCTACTCTTAGTGAAATCTGAACAAATTCATACATTACTATATAATTTTGAAGGAATTTATTTATTACCTACTCTAACAATCATCTTCACATGTGAGGATGAATTATTGTACTTAGAATAAAGGCATATAACGAACTTTTTTCATCTCATGAAGAGTGCTCTAACTGAATACCACTGGATAAAAGCTTTTTCAAAACTATAAGATTGCTTTTAGGCGCAAGTTTTCGCAACCTTCACTCAACTCACAACTTTATTTGATGATCTGATTGTTCAAATACATCTCAGTCACTCTACGGTACAAGTAAGATAACTGGTATTAAATTCTAAAAATAAAGTTAGCTAAAGCTTTTTGATATCCTTGATACTATGTTGGTGCGATATCGTCGAAGACAAATGTAATCGCTTGAGGGAAAATTTGTGGAATTTATTCTAAACATGAGGAAACGAAAACTATCAATTAGAGTGACATTGTGACAAAGACGATTCTTATGTCAAACAGCTTTGTAGTTTTGTTTAGAAATGTACCTGAAACTGACTACTATAATTTGAATTACTAGTAGCGTATTAGGCACTCTCAAAGATCTCAATGACCAAAGAGCGAAAGAAAAATCTTCATGAAGAAGAGAGAATTACTAATCTATATAAACTCAGACAGGTAGGGTGATCTGTTTGAATGTCATTGCTACGAATGTTCAATGATAGGCTGAATATCTCATACTGAGCAAAGAAAACAGTAGAAAATGAGTGTTGATAACCTGAAGACGTCGTCTTTCATGAGCCTTGATGAGAAATTTCTCCTTATAACAGTTATTACAGAAGTTGCTGCGCATCATTCTGAAAAAGGTCTAGTTGACGATAAATCATGAATATTCTGGTTTTCTAACGATGTCATACAAGCAGAAGACCAATCCAAGGCAACATATCCACCACGTACTGATGCAACAAAGTACACCCAGTCTATTGAAACGCTTCTCCACAGCCTGAAGAAGTGAAAAGATTTATTACAGTAGAACTTTTACTGTAAAAGTACTTCTACTGTAAAAGTTTTTCATTCCGTTAATCAGTGAATTTTCTTTTTGGTCGTTTTAGAGGAGTCATTCGAGGTTATACACTGGTATACCACTAAGTAGTCTATCTTCAGCTACACAGTTGGGATTCCTATATTGACAAAGAATCCACTAAGAAACCTGGGAAGATGTTGCTAAGCCCACGTCAAATCTTAATGTTCTCATAGGACTTTTGAGACACATGTATGAATGAGAAATACTCTGCTAGAAAAACCATCTGCTAATGAATTCATCCACCTCATCGACTGTTTTCTAACCTCGCTATAAACATTCAGTGTCGTCCGTATGTTCAAAGCCTTTCTGAGGTTGTTACGTTATAGTCAAAAAAGCAGTCGATTAGGTGGATCGATTTGCATCTAACAGCCGCAATCTATCGACAGAAAAATGGTGATAACACAGTATTATTGTACGCTGTGTAGTGTCATTATTGTACGTTGTGCTATCACCACATACGTCTCCACTCCCTGCTACAAAGTAGAGCTCGGTGTGGGGTGTGGGTCACTGATGAAGAGTGCGATACTTCCGAAAGACGTGCATGGCTCTGACATAACAACCTCGGTAAGGATTTACATTCTAGTGGGCTACCTCTGCCAATACATTACTGAGGTTAGTGAAATGTTTATTGGATTGATAAGAGAGCTGATTGGTAGGCAAAAAATTCAACCTCAAACGGGAGCTGAATCCGCGTTTCACCCACAGCGGGGTCGCGTTCTGCCACTAAGCCACCGCGCACCCTTTCACTACCATTCATTCATCAAGATCTCTCTATCATAGCAATCTGCCACCAACCTTTAACAAATTTGGTAGGGTAAGCAACATCGCTCTTTAGACCCAGTAAGCTGACAACCATTGTACTTATATAAATCCAAGAATTTTGTCTTTACTGCTCTTTTTTCGCAGTGTTATGACATTTCAAGTATACCTAAGAGAACTGAGTGGTAGGCAGAGAATTGTCGGGTTCGATTTCCGTCTCAGGTCGTATTCCCTACCACTCAGTTCTCCTAAATGTACTTGAAACATTACAACACTGCCAGAAAAGCACTAAAAACGTCGAATTTTTGGAGAGTCGGCTAGGTCGTACTGCGTGCAGTTCATCAACTGGTTATCAGGGTAAAATGATAGCAGCTTCCTAAAGACCTTCCCTAAACACGACTACGAGGTCTGTTGTTTATTCTATTAAAATTCTATACTACTCTGCGACTCGTATATCCCCAAGACACGGTACAAAATCAAGCGCATACAATTCATAGGTTTGATGAAAAGAAAAGTGAATAGAACTGATTACCGAGATTGGAAGGTATCCATTTATCTTATATTTTTATGTTAACTTTTCTTGTAGACTATGTCTTGTAACGAACTGCAGTCAAGCTCGCATCCAAATGGGCCCTAAGTGACTCATTCTTATGCAGATCCGCTGAAGTCGTATCGTACTAAGCCTAGTATTTAACATATTTAAGGCACAACTAACACGCGACCATGTGGATTTTCAAAGGAATATTCGGTGTGGATTTCAGACAATACGTAATGATATCAATGCGCACTACATAAACAGAAGAGTGGCACAGTTTTATGAACGCATCGAAACGTAGACATTTTCGCCGAAAAGAAGAGATGATAACATGGACATCTCTTATTTCCTTGACCTTTCTGATTCGGTGATCTAACGTAGGATTCTTCACTCACCATCTGATGACATTCGGGACACAATTCGAGCTTTTTTCTATTTTGATCCTTTTCATCCTCTTGCATTTCTGCTTTCACATCCATAGTGGATCAACCACACTCAGTCAACAAGTATACAAAATGATCACAAGAAATAAGTTCAAATTATCGGTCTAAATCTGTGATATGAGATAATCAACAACTACAACAACGTGAAAGCCCTATAACCTGATTTTTTGCAAGATTTCCCAAATCTAGTCGCTGGTCAATTCCACTAATCTATAAAACCTGTTCTGTCAAATGCACTTCGAAAAGAAACTCTGTCAATATAGTTTCATATATAGAGTGAATTCGCCCTTCAAAGCTTCTATATCAGTGAAATCATTGTGCATACACATGTCAAATTTTCCAACTTTCGCACACTGATGTATGCGTTCAAAATTCAGTTAATTTGAAAACCTTTATAGGTCAGTCAAGAACTAGAGTCGTCAAATACTACTTGTAGGAAAGGAATCGGCACTTATCAAAACCAATTTTGTCACATAAGTTCTTAAATAAATTTTATAACACTATAAAAGTCGAACAGAGACGTTTGAATTCTTGCCATACTAACATTGAATAAGTCACATTCTTTCAACCAGATCATTGAGTATACCTGCAGGGTGTTATATCTCAAATGGTAGTACTACTATCTATTAACAACATCTTATATTATGTGCAATTCTTATAACGAGTCGATGTCAACACGAAATGCATTCGGCAAGTACATCTCTATTTGGCGATCAGTACTTTTCACGTTGATCTTCTTTGCATCAAGTTTTTCGTCAACGAGATCGCTCGAGACATACAACGATGAATAAACTCCTGCAATCATTGCTCAACCATTATAAACACTACAACATAGTAAATTTCTTTTAGTACATTATTTCTTAAATTTTTCGCAATCACAAAAAATGTGGTCTTCCTCGTAGAAGCAATTCACAAGATCAACAACCTTGCCTAATGCCCGGCGATTGCTTGTGATAGGACCAAAACACTGTAGTATGAGCTTTACCTCTGGATGCTATATCGGAAGGACAACATTCATCATACTTGCGATTGAGAACAAACCAGCTGCAGTCCACCTAACATTTCCAGCTTCCATCTATTTCTGACGTTGGGACTAACTGATAATCGAGGCCACCAAAAACGACACATTCTACTGGTATCGAACCAAACCCACATTCACGATATATTCTTGACATTATTCGATAATGTCCACCTGCACCACTAGAGCAGTTTTCCTCCTATATTCACACACAGCGATCCTTTATGCCGAAGACAATATCGAATTTCACGAGATTGCGTTATGCAATAGGAAGAGGATAGACATAAAGCGACTCATCAAGGAGACCCTTAATATCTACAGATAGAAAGTCTACAATTTGTCAATAACGTAGTCCTTATCATATATCTGTTGCTTATCCTCTGATCATCACTATAACCCACACAATACACCTTTGGTAACTTACTGTGCTTCTAAGATCCGCAGTGAAAGATCTCCACTATGATCAATCACCAATTTGAGCAGTTGCGGGAGAGGAATTGTAGCATTCAGTTAGAGTGATAAAAAATTTAAACACCCCTTAGAATAGGAAATCACGATAATCCTACATGAAGAAATCACTTTACCCAAATTGTCGCGCTACATAGGTGACAACCTCGGCATGAGTAATGTGTAATTTCACTAACTGTTCTTTTGAAAAATATGAGCTTGCAAGAAGTTTATACTTCTCCTCTTGAAGCCGAAGGCTAAGGTCCCAGCAGTTTCGCTTTCCTCAAAGCTTACACGTGATTATATGTCATACCACATCAAAATATTCCGTTATTAACAGTGTAACAGTGTTATTAACAGAATAATTAGACACGTTTAAGAGAATAATTAGACACGTTACGATATAGCAATTCACATGAGCCCTGAAGAAGTTTAAATCGCAGAAAACGTTAGGCATCAATCTTCAACGAAGAAATACTAGCCCTGTGCCAGGTAAAACGTTAGCAATATCACAACACCGCGAAGTTGTTATGTTTTAGCTCCCCCAGTTTCCATATTTAGAAAAAATTATTGAAAACAGAAACATGGAAGAAGAGAACACTAATAGCAACCGTATTAGTAACAAAGATTACCGGATTTTACAAAATAAGTGAAATTGCTTTAGCGAGCACATCAGTCGAGTAGAACTGCTCGTTGTCTGTTGCGCCGACTCGATTCGCCGAACAACGTTTCCAACCGTCAGCAATGACCCCATAACGTCCAGCATCCTTGTCACCCATTCTAACCCGTAAACAAGAAGTATCCTGAAAGCGAACCAACTTTGCAGTAAATTGAAAACAGCAACTGAGATGAAGAATGCTTTTGTTACCTCTTGTTGACTGTTCTCGATATTAAGTCAGTGCCTTTCAAGTCCACCTCACGTATCTGCCCGCAGTTCTCATTTACAATATTCGAGTAATCTTTTTTTGCTGAAAACACATATTCGGAATAATGGAGATTAGCTGCAAAAGACGGCCACCTACCTCCGTCTTCAAGATAACGGGGTGAACCAGTGAGAATATGCCACCACCTCCAAGTAGGAGGTTCGAACAACACTGGCGGATGACATGTTTGACAGCCCGGGCATATTTCCTCATATTGGAGTTTTGCCTCCATATCTCCTGGTGAGCGCTGGAAAGAGTGGATAGCAATACCACCAATGTAATATCAATGAAAGTACTGGATTATATGCTTGGAAAGACACACATATTTGCTTTGTTCTATATTGTTGAAGTAAAATTTTTTTGTTCACAGAAAACAATAGTTTAACGCGACGGCACCTGCTGTCATCGGCCGTTCCCAAGGGATTGAGATTTGAACAGTTTTTCCATTTTCGAGCAAATAATTAAGAAGCTTCAGTCAGTAACGTGGGTCTACTCAATTTATCTAAAGCTAATTCGACACCACCTGGGCACCAAGCTTCCTATCAACCTGGGTCGCAAAATCGTCACAAGATCTATCTAAGACTACCCAATTTCCTCCAATCTACGTGGTAATGCCGTGGCACAACTGTCTGTACTTCTAAATAGTCTTCACACAGCAGCTGGATTCATTAGCAATTTGAAGACCTTGATGGAATACAAAAGTGAGGAAACGAATCGAACAAAGGAAATGCTAGGGTGACACAACATGTATACCGGATCGTGTAGGAAAAAAGAACAAGAGGTTGGAATATACTGAAAATTTATTAAGGATTGCAAAAATAGTACCTCACAATCTTAAAATCTCATAAGAAATTGTCCTAGCAGAGCTAAACCAAGTAAATGGAAGAAATAATATATAGACGACTACCTTCACCATCTCCCACAAATACGCCCATCGCCGTTTTAGTGGCCCTAAACACCACAATTTCCGTCGCTTTTCCTCGATGTGACGGAACCAACCAGCGCCTACATCTCCCACACTGTAGATTGGCTTAATATCTGAGTCAGCTCCTTCCTTAATAGAGTACTCATAACCCTATTTTCAATACATTTGATAAGCGCATGCAATGGCTTCAAAGTACTTTATTTCGCGCTATCTAATTCAATAAAAACAGTTTTCTTGTCATGCTTTTTAGCATCAATCGCTAGGTTCATCTTCTCAGACATAAATTCGGCTTAGTCAAAGATAAGTTTCACTTTAGGTATTGAATGTCGCACAGAGTGATAGAAAACTTGTCACACGAGTTTGTTGGACTCAGTGAGTCTCTACCAAATGATCCTCTCGATGAGGAGGGTACAAAGATGTCATTACTGTATTTGAACATGATATGTTGACACCTTAACGGATTTCCTTGCCACCACAAAGCCACTTAACTGAAAAGTCTTGTGTTTTCAGCTTGTCAAAAGACTGTGTTTTCACAGATCATCATATCCTTTCACTTAACGCCACGCGCATTAACCCTTTCGGGACCGTGATCCCGCTTCTACGCACTTCGTACCCCAGCGTGGATACGCGTTGAATGTATTATTGTGTTATTTCAATTGCATTATTGTATCATTTTCCTATATTGTGTCAAATGTGAATATACTATGTTGCTCTAATATACTATATTGTTACTTGCTATAAGCAGGAAGATAACAACAGTAGTACAATTGAAATAATACATTCAATGTGTTCCTACCCTGTGGGTGAGAGATGCTGAGGAGGCGGAGCAGGTTGTCCGCGTTGCCACGTTGGGAGGTTATAGATGTGGAGGAAGTGGGTCCAAGATCCCGAAGGGTTATATATCGCAGCATTTCGACCGCCAAAAAAATTGATGATTATGAATTTCTTTTATGAGCAAAAGGCATATATGTTGAACTTTTGGTGCTTGAGAATTTTAAAAAGCGCAGTGCAAAAAATCTGCAAAAATTGTAAAAGTTTGAAAAATGCGTATATGCTATGAAAAAACAATGTCCTGTCTAATGATAACTATTGATTTTTAACTGATCTCATGCAGGTGATTCGTCAGGTTTTCTCTATATTGTAACCCACTGAGCTGATGAATCTAAAGATGGCATGCAAGATTTGAATGCTTAACCCAATATGGAGGCCTTTTTAATAAACAAACCAGTTTCAATATTCCAGCTTTTCTTGCTATCAAATAAGTACTGAAACGCAGCTGGGATAGCCATCGACTAACGACTCGTGCAAAAAATTGTTCACCCAAGTGAAACGTTCACTTATTCTTGCTTCTGAAGCGTACTAGAAGGGCTTTTCAAAATCGACTTGAAGGGTTAAAATTGGCGGGATTTGGGCTCTTGAATGATACTAAAAGTCCAAGGGAGAAGCAAAGACAGCCCGTCCCAAACGGGTTGACTATGAGTCGTTCTACTTACCACTGTAAATTTAAAAGCGTTTACATTGCGACGTTCTCTTCAATTAGAGCCATTGCGCTTTCACACATCGTCTCACATCTCGTGATGACTCTTAAAAAGGTTGTTTCAGTATCAATCAGAGTAAAAAGGTGTTTGAGGAGAGATTTGATGTTCATAATAGTACAAACTGCAAAAAAAAACATTAAGTTTAGCCAAGAATCATAGATACCTTATCCAAAAACATCTGGAACAAGACGCCTCATTTTAGATTATCGTAAGATCCCGGAGATACTCCTATCGGTAACACACCATTTTCTCTGTATTATAAGCTATGATTACGTGGAAAAAAGCGATGTCATCAATTATAGGACCTTAATTGAGTAGAAAATTAATCCTTTTAACCATATCATAACCTTCTGGATGGGCTACCGTCTCACCGCGGGGTGGCAGCCACTTCCAAGCGTATGGTGTGGTGCATGATACGCATTTTGATCTCTCAGCAGGTATCCTAACCAATAGGGAATACTATATTTAACCTCTTCCGGACCGTGGACTCACGATCCATACATCTCTAGCAGCCAGCGCGCCATTGTTAGACGGAGCAACATACCATTGCCAGGCGCAACAGCCTGCCACAGACCGCACAGAGTTGCCAGTTGGAGACATAGAGGCCGTGAGTCCACGGTCCAGAGAGAACTAAACATTTTATTGATTCTTCTTCCCATGTTTTTCTATTCACTCAGCTGATCTCAGCATTTCTTGCATTAAGTCGCTTTTTCCTCTCTTTCTTGTATGTCGTAGAATACTCGTTAAGCGTCTCTTGCATTCTCGAGGATAACCTGGTTGCGGCGTCACTAGGACGTTTCGTTGTTGAGTGCCGGAGAATGCTGGAGGTGAGGTTCGACACCATCTGCGCTGCGACGAGCATCATAACCACTCGGCCGCGTCCCTTCCATGCCCAAATACTGTACTCCCATTAGGAATTTCAATCAAAAGCATACTTATGTCTAACGAAACCCTACAACTTTGCTCTTGGCTTCGTCAAGAATAGCTGAGACAGTATAAATCAGAAACGGGAGGCCTTTCATGGAAGCGGTGAATACTAGGCCGCTGTGATATGGCACTTAATCCAACGCGACGGGCGGCTTCTTCAGGGAGGTGGGGGTTCGCATGATGAAGAGCACGGCCGACGAGAAACGGTAGAGAAGGTACTAACAGCTATTTGTAAATTCACTTATTTTGTATTATGAACGTAATCCCTTTATGGGTCTTCACCGCTTTTCTTTGAAAGTTGCGTCCAACTTCCTAAGCAGTACGCAAGGTAGCGAAAGAACTAACGATTAATGTGATTAAGATGATAGGTGACCATTTGGCACAAAAATCGAAAACCTACCTATGCTGTAAAATTCCGGTTACAACTCATCTCAGGGTACCATCTCCACCAACTACATAGATGGCATCGGCCTCCTGTGCATCTACTGCTGCTGCTAATGCCTCCATTTGGATTTCACTGTCTGACTATAAAAAACCCATTCTCAGAACAAAGTGAAGTAAGTGAGCATCGAAGACCTATTTTGTTCTTTTCGGTTATCCGAGGAGAAATGAAGAAAGGACCTCTTTCGCTGAACGAAGATCTTCCACTGCACTTTTAGTAATCATTCGAAAGCTTAAGCCTCTTGCTACTGTGCCATGTGGCCGCTTTTCTTCGGAACAAACCTTTTTATAAAGCTGCAGCTAAAAGAAAACATTTGTGTTTTTCATAAGTGCTTTTCTCGAAGGACAAAGCTTTTCCTTTAGACCACTGGTAGTCATTCGATAGCTTAAGAATGAACGATTCCATCGCTGTACTTATTTTCTAGAAAGACGTTTCTCTGTAGTGTAGCAGGAAAACAAAAGATTGAATGACACAAGCAGGTGTATGTTTTTTGGCTAATCTACAGGCTGGGTGGAGGGTACTGCCTGCGGCTTCAACACTGCGATCGATCGATGGTGCTAATGTGTGACACGTGTGAAACGCAGATTTGTTATTCAATTAGGGATTTCTTCTCCGCATAGGAAGCATTCCAGATAATATGAACGACTCTGATACCAAAAAATTTCCTCCACACGTTCACACGCTTTTCGTGCTTTCAGCGGAGTGATAGTAAAATACACAGCGGATGTAAGATATAATTTATTTTGAATTTACAGCGTTATAAAGAGGTCTTTCAAAAAACGGCCAAACAGCGCAGTAGGCAGAGATTTAAGCTCTGTAATGATTACTAATACTCTTGTGAAAAATTCTTATCTAATGAAAAGGATCATTTTTCCATCTGCCGCTGGATAACCGAAAAGAGCCCCTATGTCTTTTAGCTGACGAGCGGTTGGTAGTTAGCGACAGCACTTAATACGTCAGCCTAGGGTCTGTACTGCTATTTGTGCAAATTGAACAACAACTACTACCAACTCCGCATTCGCTAAAAAGATAAGTCTCTGATATTTACATATGCTGACTTTGATGGCGAAGGTAATTGCAAACTGGTCTTTCGATTACTATGGACTTCAAATCATGAGATTACTGTAGTGCAAAAGCATTTCAAAAGCTTCTGTGTCTAAATGCATACTAGATAAAGAGTTATTGTTTACCAACTGCATCTGAAAACGCGATCAAGATAATAAGTTTTGTCAACATATCGCCTATTCGTTTAATTGGCCAAGGGACACGAGCAATTTTTTGTTGTCTACGGATTTCATATTTTTTACGATAAACTGTGACCATTCATAGATAGAGAATTTGCTGGGTTTCTAACATGAGAAGGCGCTAGAAGAAACTTTGTTTTGAAGTTACATAGACATGTGTAAGAATTTATTACGTGTTCCTAAGGTCCGTTCAACAGAAACACTCCTACCAGCACTGAATCCTTTGCGGACGGTGAGGGAAATGCCCCTCACTAACAGCTTAGTGAGATTCTATCTCGTTGTTTCTTATGTTTGCATATTCGACAGAACAATCGTTGTCACATCACAAGAATTATAATAAATTCAGTTTTTGAGTAATCTATCGGTGACAATATATGTTCAAAAAAAGTTTTTTCTTTGGTAATTAAGAGGAGAGAACGCTTTTTGACCTCACTTCTTCTGTTTCGACCTGCTTCTGTTTAGCTATATAATGAATATAGAATGAGTCGCGAAAGTCCTACAATTGAAGTAACTGAGATGGATACTACACGACAAGGGGCTTGGAGTTGATTGTAGTGATGGTGCACGTCCCGTATGGGTAAAAATAAATCCATCTACCGCCTGAGGTTCAAAGTTTTGCATATCGTTCACCACTTTCGTATATTACTGTGACATCACAACACTCCTTCATTAGCGGTAAAATACAAAATTCTTTAACATCCATACAGCATAATTTAGGCCTTTCGTGAGGTCTGTTATGGCATTTGCTAGACGTAGGTTCCGGCCTTCCGGCCTCATCAAGTAGCACGGCGGCTTTCGGTTCAGCCAAACAATCCCCTGTAAGGGAATCACCTATCGTCCCGTTGATCGTCGAGTGACTCGAGCGGGTACCAGCAACTCTTCCATTTTTCCCTATCGCGTGCAAGAGTAGCCCAGTGGGTCCTCCTTGCTCTAGGAATTCGCTGAGCATCATATCTTTCTTCCATCGCTTTCGTGAAGAAATCGGACCAACGGGTCAGTGGTCTTCCTTTAGAGCGCTTGACGTCCCGAGGAATCCAGTCGGTAACGGCTCTCGTCCATCGGTTGTCGTTGAAGCGCATCACGTGTCCGGCCCACCTTATTTTCGATATCCTGGCGTGTAGAACGGCGTCTCTGATTTTCGATCGTTGACGTAGGTCGGAAGTTCGGATCCTTTGTCTCATTTGCGAAATACGGAGATACTCCTAGCATCGACCTTTCGACTGCGCGTTCGATAACGGCAAGTGATCTTTCATCCTGCTTACGTAGCGACCAGGTTTCTGCTGCATACGTTAGGGCAGGGATAATTGTCGAGTCGAAAAGGTGGGCACGGAGTCGGATGTTCTTTGTCCTCTTCACTACATCTTCGATGCTCTTAAACGTTCCCCAAGCCGCTCGTTTCCTCCTGCTCAACTCTGGGGCTAGGTCGTTCATCATGTTGATTTCACGACCTAGATAGATGTAACTGGAGCATTCGGAAATTGTCGTTCCGTTGAGCGTGAATGGGGCATTAGAAACCCATCCGTTCCTCATGAACATTGTTTCGTTAGATTCAGTTGAAGACCGATCTTTCCACAGGCGTTATCGAAATCAGTCAACATTCGTTCCGCTTGGCTGATGTTTGGTGTTATGAGAACGATATCGTCAGCAAAGCGAAGATGGTTTAATTGTCGACCGTCAATTTTCACTCCCATTTCGTCCCATTCTAATGTTCGCATGACGTTTTGTAGGGTGGCAGTGAATAGTTTTGGCGATATTGTATCGCCTTGTCGAACCCCTCTTCTTACGTCAATGGTGATATTGTTGTAGAATGGAGATATTCTGGTCGTGAAATCTTTATAAAGCTCACGAAGGATCATTATGTACCGAGTAGGGACGCCCTGGTTATCCAGAGCCTCTATAACCGCTTCTGTTTCCACTGAATCAAAGGCTTTCTTCAGATCGATAAAAGTGAGACAGAGTGGTTGTTTGTACTCTCGCGAAACTTCAATGAGTCTTGTGATCGTGTGGATGTGGTCCATGGTACTAAATCCTTTTCTGAACCCTGCTTGTTCGCATGGCTGTCCTTCGTCCAGTGTTCTGTCAATCCTGTTCAGGATGACTCGAGTAAAGAGTTTATAGACAACGGACAGCAAGCAGATTGGGCGATAATTGCCTATGTCGTGAAGGTCTCCCTTTTTGAACAACAATACGGTCTTGCTGGTTTTCCATTGAATAGGGACCTTGCATTCTGACAGGTAGCGAGTGAAGAGCCGAGCCAGGGTGTTGATGAGAACTGGCGGCAGGTTCTTCAGGTGTTCTGGTCTAATCCTGTCTGGACCGGGTGTTGTTCTGTTTTTCACCGACGATATAGCATGTCGGATTTCGGAAGGAAGGACCGGTGGAACGACATATTCGTCCTCTTTCAATTTATATGACGGTAAGAGAACATGGCTAGCGAAGAGATCCGAGTAGTACTGGTGGATGATTTTCTCCATAGCCCTTCTGGAAGCTGTAAGTGTCCCGTCAGGGTATCGGAGTGCAATCATCTTGGTCTTATAGTTGGCGAAGCCTCGCTGGGCTTTGCGAATGCTCTTCCCAGCTTCTGCAGCTTCTGCCATAACTGCTGCTCTTCTCTCTTTAAGGTCTTCTTTTATCGCTTCTCTGCATCGTTTCGCAAGTTCGGACGTAAGGTTTCGGTTGCCTGCAGCTCGTGCGATTCCACGTTGACGTATCAGCTCGAGTGTCTGCGGAGACAAGCGTCTCTTCGTGACCTTAGGACTCTCGGCTTTTTTAGCGCCAACGTGAAGATATTCAACGAGTCGATCGTATTCTTCGTCGATGTTGTCGACAACGGTATCTTCCCAAGAGCCGACTAATGATTTGAATACATCCCAGTTTATGGTAGTTCTGGGACTTCGTTGTTTGAATTTAGCGGCTTTCTCTCCTCTCCTCGAAAATCGGAACGTTGCGCGAAGGAGGCGATGGTCTGATCCCGTGTAGAACTTGGGAACAACAGCGACGTCGGTCAGGCAAAACCTTCGATTTACTATGATGTGATCTATTTCGTTATGGTACTCTCCATTGGGAGACTCCCACGTCCATCGCTGAGAGAGAGGCTTTTGGAATTGCGAGTTACCATGGATGGTTTGGGTCGTCATGATAAACTCGGATAGCCTCTCACCCTGTTCATTCCATTCTAGTCCGTGGGTCCCTATGTGACGTTCTTCAGACGTTCTTCTAGGTCCAATTTTGCGTTAAAATCTCCGACAATGACCTTGAAGAATGTATGATCTTCTCTGAAGAATTTTTCGAGGTCCATATAGAACGCTTCGACTTCGTCTTCGTCATAGCTTGATGTTGGTGCGTAAGCAACGAAGATGGTCAAAGCCGGCATAGAACCACATCGTTTCAACCGTAATCGTCCGATGCGGGTTGTTAGTTGTTCGAACGAATCAATGTTCACGGTCAAATTCGATTTGACGAGGACGCCAACGCCACCGACACCTCTGCGATCGCATGTTCCAAGGAACAGTTCTTCTCCGGTGTCATAGACAGCGTGAAAAGGATGGCGCCTTCTCGTCTCAGCCAGGCCAATGACGTCGTACCTTATTCTTCTTGCTTGAATCAACAGATCTTCTACAGCGGATTGTTGAGCAAGGGTTCTTGCATTGTAGGTACAGATCGTCATTTTAGTCCGTTTCGATCTTGGCAGCCTAGTTCGGCCCTGAGATTTTAGCAGCCTCTCCGTACTCGTCCTACCTGGCGCTGCCGTACCAGGGGCTCTTTCGGGGTCAGGGAATGAGGCCCATATTTGTTACTGTTTTTGGCATTTTGATACCCAACGTGTAGCTTGCCAGGCTCTGAAACGTGGGGGCTGGGTACTC